>CABHPP010103315.1:37416-51805 GCA_902168425.1 Peromyscus attwateri | reverse complement strand
TATACCCCAGCTCCAGTGTCTATACCCCAGCTCCAGTGTCTATACCCTACCTCCAGTGTCTATACCCTACCTCCAGTGTTTGTACCTAGCTTCAGTATATTCTACCTCTTCCCGCATTGGAATTTGCATATTTACCTTGAGAGATGTATGGATGTGTGCTCATCTTAGGGAGCTATAACCAAATTAAAGATTTCTACTCTCTTTCGATGAGGGGGAAATGACAGCATGATATCATGAACTGACAAAAAGTCAGCCTTTGCTGCATATAATTAAATCCTTTTTGTTGATTGTTTTTCACATGATGAGTGACAGCCTCCTGTTGAACACTTGCTTACACAGTATTCCTATTCCAATATGTGTTATGAGCCTAAATACTTGTCCCCTGCAGAGGTCCTATGTTGCCATGCATATTTAAAACCCTAGAGATACTAAAAGACAGTGTGAGGGGGGAAGTACCAGTGTAAAAGAAATGGGAGGTTCGGGCTTCCTCCAGATGCTGTCACATCCCCTGAAACATCCCCTGAATTGAAGTGGGAATGATTAAATAAATGAATGAGCTCCACTAAGTCTATCATGAAATACGGAGAGTAGGTACTCCTAGGCATGCTGGAGGGCTGTTACCTGGTTTCTAGATTTCCAGCATCCCATGAGAATTTAGCAACCCTGGGCAAGAGCCAGAATTCGCGGAGTGTTCATCGTGGCTAGAGTACATGAGGCCTGTATAGAACAGCCTAGATAGTATGATCTCAAATCCTTGTCATGGTCTTCCTGTGACTCTTAAAATAACTCCGGATGGGACCTAGGAAAGTGAGATGACTTCATAGTGTTGTATGAGATACTTTACACTTGGGGAAAACAAGGCATAATTTGCTGTATCAGTACAGACACACAAGCTAGTTAGTGTCTAAACTGTGGGATCATGATTGGTTTTCATATGGAGTTGGGGTGACAGGGAGCCTTCAGATTTGTGTGTCTGTCTGTCTGTCTGTCTGTGTCTGTGTGTGTGTGTACTTGCATACACCTTAAGGGAGTTGGTTCTCTTCATTTACCATGCCTGTCTTGGGGGATTGTCTTAGGGTTTCTGTTGCTGTGAAGAGGCACCATGACTACAGCAACTGTTATAAAGGAAAACATGTAATTGGGGCTGGCTTGTAGTTCAGAGGTTTAGTCCATTGTTGTCATGGCAGGAAGCATGGTGGCACACAGTTAGACATGGTGCTGGAGAGGTAGCTGAGAGTTCTCCATCTGGATCTGCAGAGAGCAGGAAGAGAGTGAGCCCCTAGGCCTGGCTTGAGCTTCTGAACTGTCAAAGCCCACCCCCAGTGACACGCTTCCTCCAACAAGGCCACACCTACTCCAGTAATGCAACTCCCTATGAGTCGGTGGGAGCCGTTTTCATTTAGACCACCACGGAGATTGAACATAGGCCTCCTCAATCTTGCGAGCATGCTTTTACCGGCTAAAGCCATCTCACCAGCCCCTTAGGTACAACTTAGTTTATTTTGTCAAAATTAATTTATCACTTCTTAGATTAATTCTTTTCAGTGCCAAAGGCATTGCCCTCCTCTGCAAAACAGGGTCTTTGTCCATGTTGTGGTCACTGACCTTGTTCCCCCAAGGTGAACTCATTTGAACTTTAGTTGTCCTTAGTGCCCATAAAAAACAGTAATCCAAGATGAAAGCATTAGTCTCCAGATTTTTGCACCTTAGGAGAAGGGGATGAAGACGAGTAAGTCCTGGCAGCTTCCCCGGGAAATCACACATGTGGTATCCATTTAGGAAGCACGCTTGTTCAGTCTGGCCTTTGCACAGGTGTGCTGTCCTTCCTCTTTCTTGCACTTTGTGATTGCGGAAGTCAAAGGGGCATTAAACTAGTGAGAACCTAAGTAACTGAGAATCCTTGATACCAGAACTTGCTGTTTCACTGGAAATACCTTCTGTCCTGCTCCAGATAGGAAATAGTGGGCAGGGGAGATGGCTCCCTGGTTAGAGCCTCACAAGCATGAGGACAGGTGTTCAGGTCCCCGGACACCAGTAAATGCTGGGTGGCTGTGGCAGGGTGGGTGTGGCAGTCCACCTGTAATTCCAGCCTTGGAAGGATGAATCAGGATGCCCAGAGTCAGCTCTGTTAACCAGCTTTGGGATTGATGGGGAGACCCTGCCTCAGTGAATAGCTGGAGGAGCCATTAAAGGTGATTCCTAACATCATTCATGCACGTGTATACATGGGTGTAGAGTGGACAAAGAGAGAGGGCAATGATGGACCCAAGGGGAGTACAGTTGATGTTTCCCCTTGCCGCCCTGTGATATGGTCAGGGAACAAGCACATGACTTTATCACGAGCAGACAACACCAGAGCTCAGCAATGATAGGTTCCTCCTGAGCAAGTCCTGACTTCCTGCAGGCCTCCTGTGGTGCTCAGATTAAACGAACACGGATTTGCCACACCTAGAATAAACCTTATAGTTGGGGGGGGAGAAAGTCCCAGATGCTCACGTTTTGTTTTGTTTTGTTTTTAAATCAGCAACAGAATAATGTAGTCCCAATTCCTCCGAGTTTAAGCAAGATGATCCAGATGGCCGGAGAGATTGCAGACGGCATGGCGTACCTCAACGCCAACAAGTTCGTCCACAGAGACCTTGCTGCTCGGAACTGCATGGTAGCTGAAGACTTCACAGTCAAAATTGGAGGTGTGTCCTTTGCTTTCCTGATTGGAGCAGAAATTGAACTCTCGGGTGCTTTAGGGCCTTTGCAGTGGTGAGACTGCCCCTGGAGAGGTTTTCAGTACGTCTCCGAGGTACAGTGGCTTGTCCTTGAGTGCCAAGATATGTGATTGCCTATTTCTGGCTGTAATCCTGAGAGCACCTTAACGTGGTGATCCAGATAGGGGCCATGGTTCTCAGGTAGAATGTGGGTTACAGAAATAATCAGGACAGCTTGCCTCCTCGAGTAATTTTGGTTTGAGGATAAAAGTCAGCATCCAATCCCCCCTCAAGTTTGTTAGCTTACAAAGAACATTGTCCCTACATAGGCCTGTGAGGTTCCTAGGAGGCATTACCCCTCTGATGAAGCCCCTGAATAGAGTAGTGGTGGTGATAAGGTAGGTGTGTGAGGTGAGGGAGAGCACTGCTTACTGGCTTTCACCCCGGGACTGCTCGGCTCAGAGTTCTCCCCTCTCCTACTACCAGAGATTGAACCCAGGACCTCATGCATGCTAGTTAAACACTCTACCACTGAGCTGCATCCTCCAGTGGTAGCTCCAGGTTCTGGACCTTTCTGTCATACTTTGGACTTCCCACCGTGACCGTAGCTGCTCAGCCTGCCTGCCCATTAGACCCCTTGTTGCTGCCAACACATTGTGATATGAAAACACCAGTTGGACTTTATTTCTGGTCACTGGCTAGAGACACTCCCCAGCCTTTCAGTTCGTATGTGGGCTTTGTTTTTTATTTGTCTTTTAATAATTTTTTTTTTTAAGTAGTGACAAAGTTGCTCAGGAAACCACCTGCATTTACCAGGCCTTTACCTTCCCTCTGTGATAGGACAGCAGTTCAGAAACATTCCAAGTGTCCATCCTGAGAAAGAGCAGAGGGGACAGCACACAGCAAACGCTATCAGCCACTAGCCTTTGGCCACCTCTTGAACGTGCGTTCTAGAGATGTTTACTTGCCTAAACCCTAGCAGTGATTTTTTTTTTTTGAATGAACTTTTTGGTCTCTTAAGTGAGCAGTGAGTATCTTCTCTACAGAAGTATCCAAAGTAGGGCTCTCTGTCTTCATTTTGCTCTGATTGCAGGAGTTGGGGGTGTCGGCATGCAGCTGTATTATAGAGCAGACATCCCGTCATTGGGAGTTACTCAGAGTCCCCCAGCGTACCTGTCCCTGGGTTTGCATGCTCATTTTTGGAGCCCTTGGGAGCCCAGCTTGGTGGTCAGCCGCCAAGAGGCTATCCTGCCCCAGAGTTTCTAGATAAAAGCCATCCTCTTACCATGCCTTTGTGATGGATCCTCCTTCCTGCCTCCTGTTCACTCACTGATGCATGGGGACATGCTTTACTCCTTAAAGGAAGCCACTGTTAAGTACCTGGGTGGTCTGGGACGAGTTCCTTCCGTTTGAGGGGCATGTTTCCCCTCCTCTGAAATGAGAGTGGTACTAGGACAGCCAGGACGTGAGCATGGAGCAGCTGGTGTAGACAGCAAGCCTGTGTCCTCAGCCTGCACTCCCGTGCACGCCTCCCAGCACAGGTGGAAACTCGGTTAAGGCTCCTCTTGGCCCACTTTGCATTACAGTTGGGAAAAACACTGTTTGGTGCTTCTTGCCTTTTGAAATCCGAATCAGCAAGGATTATATTCGCTGTTTAACCATGGGGCACACTCAGGAGGATAGTTTCTCTTGGAATTTTTTTTTGATTTTTTTTTTCTTTCTAGAGTTAAATTTTGTGTGCATATTTAGGAAGATAGGGTTTGTTCTGTTTTTCTTTTGCATTTAGAAAGAGAGATTGTTTTCTAGAATTCCCCTGTTATGCAAGTCAAAGCAGATCCTCTCATTTGCATGTCACTGGATTAATTCAGGGATGAGACTTGAGCTCTTCCTTTTTCCTCTTCAGGCGGGCTCCTCAGTGTCCCCCAGTGCCTCTTGTCTCAGGGATGACACACCCCAAGTCTGTTCCCCAGAGGCAGCTGGTAGTTCGTACACAGTGCAAGTCAGTTGTGTCGGTTAACATCCAAGAAACTTGATTCTCCGTGGGGTTTCCTTGGCCTCTGTGACCTCTTTGTGGCACCACTTAGAGATGGGAAGGGACATTTTTAAGGTAGAGCAGCTCTTTCCCCCAGGAAGGAGAATGGAAGAGTTTATATGAGAAAAGATGGTGTGATTGAGTGGAAAATCAAAATTTGATGAAGACACAATAATGTGAGATTATAAAGCAAAGCCTGCCATCAACCATAATTATGTGACACCTTCAGGAGACTCAGAAAATGGAAGAAATTTTCAAAAATGAGTGGGAGTATTGTGTTGGGAAAGGGTGTTGGGTAATAGCTCCAGGAGCCTGGTAAAGAGCATCTCAGCTGCTCACTGTGTACTTTGATCTTCATGAATTGTTTCTCCAAATATCTTCTCCCCTACTAAGTGGTAAAAGGCCTTTTCCTCAGTAGCAGAGCCATGCTACCAAGTAAATGAGGTCCACATCCTCCAGTGTATTTGATCAGGCTTTAAAACAGCATGTCACTCAGCCTTGGTCTGCGCCGTGTATATTTTCTTGATAAATCATGGTATTCAATAATTTGCAAACAGCCTCTCACTTTAAATGCAATAAGGGAATTAACTTCTTAAAGGAACCAGATTACAAATCATTGAGACCAGAGATGTCTTGTGTTTGACTGATCTTGTCTTACTCTGCCTGCCTCATAAAATTACAAGCTGTAATACTGAGCCTCTTAAGAGTGCCGCAAGGACGCGTCTCACCTTGAATATGGAGAAAGGCCGAGGACGCCGCTCTGGGGCAGCCACAGAGCCTTTGCTGCTGCCCCAAGACCTGATTCAGCTAAGTGACTGTGTCTTCTCTTCACTCTCCAGACTTTGGCATGACACGAGACATCTATGAGACAGACTACTACCGGAAGGGGGGCAAGGGGCTGCTGCCCGTGCGCTGGATGTCTCCTGAGTCCCTCAAGGATGGAGTCTTCACTACTCATTCAGATGTCTGGTATGAAAGTTTCCCTGCATGGCCAGCTTGGACCCTCCAGCTGCGGGCTCCTGGGTCATTCTCTTCCGGGTCCCTGTTCACTGTCACCCGTTGCCAGCTTGAGTTCAGCATTCAGTGCTCCACAGCCCTTTATCTTTGAGATGTTCCTGTGTGGAGTCTATTAGAACAAGAAGGTATTTGTGGGACTCCAAGGAGTATGTAGAACCAACATTTCTCCCCCTTTTAGCTGATACTGTCTTTCCAAGGAGCGGGGAAATGCCCGAAGTCTGAGCCTTCATTTCTGTCTGTTTCTCCTCTGCCTGTCCCTCCCTCTTTTTCTCACTCTCAGTAGCTTAGGACTATGATGTGCTCCTGCCACTGAACCTTCAGATTGCAGGCAGCGCTTTGATTTAAACCCAAAACTGGAGGGTGTCCATTGTGGTGTCCTGTTGGTCCCACCCAATGTCACACACACACACACACACACACACACACCCATGGATGTCCGTCATTGCTGACCCCAGGCATCTTCCTTAGGGACAAACGTGTCTTGTGGAAGCATGCTGGCCAAGGGGTACAGCGACTTCTCTGTAGTACTGTTTACTGCCGTTCCCTGGAAACGCTGTGTAGAGGTCATCGGGTTCCAAAATACAAGTGGAGTTGTTGGCAGGCGAGAGCCCTGGCACGTCCCCCTCCTCGAATGAATGTCAGCAAGTGTCTTGGCTTTCCTCTCGGGGGATCCCGTTGCTGTTGTGTGACAAAAACGGTAGTTGTTTACTCCTGCTGACGATGACCACACGGAAGAACTATCCCAGTAGTGACTGACATCATTTTTTTAGCCTCCTGAACCTTCCCCACTCAAGAGCCTTGGCTCTTCTGTGGAAGACAGGTGCAAATTGGAAATAGCTGTTGAATCTGACCCAGCACCGCCTGGCTGTTTCCTGACTCAAGGATGAGGCCTGTCCTGCAGTTAGCTCCTCCGAAGTTCCCTCTTTTCTGTCAAATCAGAGTACTCGGCTGCATGTTTAGAGGAGTTGGCAGGCAAGGGCACACCTAGGGCCACACTTCATCTGTTTACTCTGGGCTTCATGCTCCTAAAAGCTTTGAGGTCAGCTTGCAGGGTAGGAAAGCAGAAAATGTCTGTAGAAAGAGGGAAGGCGTTTGAAATTCATTCCATCAAATGCTAAGGCATGGACGGTGCTCTGGATATTTGTTTTCTCAGCCCAGCCTTTGAGCATACAGCTGAGGACAGCGAGGACATTGGAATGGGTAAAGTGTTTCTCAGCTCTAACTGAAGTTGTGCCTTTTAGAAGAATGGCGATCATTTTAGACTGAATTCACAATCATCAGACAGTTGTTCCTAAGTAGGTAAAAATCCAAAACAAATTTCAAAGAGTTTCGTTTGGCTTTGTAGGAACCCTTAGGAACATGGCGTTGGGAGGGACTTTTAAGTCAAGCCAACCCCTGAATCCCATCTACTACATTTTATCACAGCTGTTATTTGAGCTTCTGTGGAAATGTTCCGGGTACTGTCCCCTCCCTCACAAGGGCAGGCAGGCCAGCCTGTGTCTCTAGACATCTTTGTTCTTGTTCTGTGCTCTGCCCTCCTATCCTCCATATTGGCAGACTGCTGGTGTGGACCAGGATGCTGGCTGCAGGGAGTCGAGGAGGGATACGGGATGCCCGATAGAGTTAACTTGGAGACATGCTGAGTTCCTCAAGAGTCAAGTAGCCAGACGTCTAGATAAGGCAGTCAGAGCTCAGGGCCAAGGCTGTTACTGAATGCCTGGAAGCCTGTGGTACACCAAGGAAGGCGTTGGAAGCAAGGGAAGCTGGCTTGGAAGGGAACCTTGTCAAGACCAGCCTGCAACTGACAAAAGTACAAAAACAGCCTGCAGAGAGCACCTCTGATGTGGCCGTGGAGGCTCTGGAAGGCAGAGTCCGTGACTGAAGTTGACAGGAAACCCATTTCTCTGAGCCCAGGTTTTTCAGAACCATGATTTCACTGCAGAGTGTGGCTTGTTTGGGTCTTTTGTACAATTTGAAGACTAAATCGTAGTCACTGCTCGTTTCGAAGAACCTTGGGTCTGACTGCTGAGGTTCTATTCCTGTCTAACATTGATTAGCATCAATTTGTACAAAAAACCTTTCGTTCATAGAAGGGAGCCAGACATTACGATCCAATCAGAGGCTTCCTGCTTCAGCTTAGGCCGGGATCCTCAGAGTGCTAAGTGGAAAACACCAGCCCCAGGTTCCTCTGTGGTGCTCAACCCCACTAGGGTTACCACAGTTTCGTGTTGGCTTGCAATGGACAGCCTGCTTTTTTACTCCATTAACACAACCCAAGTGGGAGAGCAGATAGGACAGGGAGCATTTGGCAAAGGCAGGGATCGTCTCTGAGAAGGTGTGTTCACACTACAGTTGACAGTACCACCCTGTTACCCAGCTGAAGTTTCTGCACACCTGGATCTCCATAGTCTGATTTTCTGGGCTGCCAGGCAAACTGTACACTTCACTGCTCTGCCTGCTGAGTTTATAGACCTCAGCCAGCCTCCAGACCAAAGGACTCTTTGTTAGGTATGACATGCACCATGGGCCAGTGCATCCATCTTACCCCAGCTCCCTACCTGACACAGCCCCCTCCCTAGCCAGTGGCTCCTGAGTTCTGTCGGGGGTGAGTTTTCATCTTCCTTGATCCAAGTCAAGAACCTACACAACTTTAAACGTTCTAAGACCCAGCTCCCTACCCACCCCACACCTGTCAGATCAGAACTGCTTTGGGGAGCCCAGGTGTCCATCTGTTTTAAGAACTCCAAGCAGATCCTCCTTTGCAGTAGTGTGGAGAACCATTGGCATAGAGATTTGCAAACGGTGATAAAAAACAGAATCCCATCCCCTAAGGAGACAGTTAAGATGCTTGGCTGTCCCAAGCCAGTGACCAGACGGGGACCTGGTCCTCTGCATTCTGTGCTGAGTGAAAGCTAGTTGGGCTTATATCCACCAAGTAATTGCTGGGACCACATGCTAAAGTTGAAACTGTGTGAGGGATGCTAGAAGCCTCGTAACCTCAGCTGCCTCCGCCACGCCACCTGGGCTGTAGTGGCCGTCCAGGGAGCATTAGCAGTCACAGAGAAGGCCAGTTACCCGACACTTAGCCAGGTAGCTGGTTTGACATACAAAGTGCTGTCACCACATCGAGGAGCTTTTTCAGCACCTAGGGTTGAAGAAACGCTAACAATGAAGGGGACCCCATCCCGCCCATCTTTTTCTGAGCTACTCAAGTTTTGTTTCTCCCATAGGTCCTTTGGGGTCGTCCTCTGGGAAATCGCCACACTGGCTGAGCAACCATACCAAGGCTTGTCCAACGAGCAAGTTCTTCGCTTCGTCATGGAGGGCGGCCTTCTGGACAAGCCGGACAACTGCCCTGACATGCTGTATGTATTTCCTCCACCCCTTAGGATTAGTAACTCCAGAGCCATTCCCTCTGTTGCCGTGGGTACAGGAGAGCATTAGAAGAGGGCTCATCTGTCTATTGGTGGAGATGAGCTTGTTGGTTCTGTGACTTTGTGCAGTGCCTTAATCCCATCCCGTATTCCTTAGTCCCCAGTGCTGATTGGCACTTGGCACTGTGGTTTCTCAGCCTCAGCACCACCCCCCCACCCCACCCCCACCCCCACCCCCCATCTCTGTGAAATATGGGACGATAGCAATCCTGGCTCATTTTTTTCCCATGCAAAATTTAGTTTTTAAGGCAATAATGCAACAGTTAATACTGTTAAGCCAGAGTCAAGAGCTCCCCCAAGCTATTGGCAGACCTGACAGGTCTGTACAGCAGGTTCACATGGAGCTTTGTGGTCGAGAGTCACTCCCTTGCACTCATAGGCTAAACCTCAGACAGCCCCAATACCAGGTCACAAACCATCTGCTTTCAGCTTCATCCCTGGGAGTCGTATGGACCAGCAGCAAGGCTGAGCTCATCTCTCTTGGGACATAATCCTCTAGTCACACCCCCTTAGGGTGTTGGTGAAACTGTTGCCTTGCTCCACTTCTGGTAAAATGACGTCCTGCGGCAGTTAGAGTTGTCAGGTGGTAGTAGTCACCCATGGTGCCATGTGTGCGTCAGGGTTCAGCATCGTGACTTCCAGCGGTGCCTCCAAGGTAATCAGCTCACGGGGAGAAGCCTCTGCATCGGCTCCCAGTGGGGGGGGGGGGGGGGCGTAAGGGGGTTCCGTTGCTTTGGTGGTCAGGCACAATGGTGCCTTCTAATGGTGGACTAAGACGGTCAGAGCAGATAGTCTCACTTTGTTGGTAGAAAGTGAAGAAGAGCCTTTCAAGGGCTGCAGTCCTGATGTAATCCTCCTGAAGGCACCCTCCTGCTGGGCTCCACCTCTTAAAGGTTCCCCGGCGTTGCCAGGCTGGGGACAGAACTTCCCATAGGGGCCTCGGTGGGGCACTCAGCATCCTAATCTGTTCAGACTTTCATCATTATTGTTTTATTTGCAGCCTCCTGAGTGGAGGCCTTGCTTTGCTGTCCAGTGTTGGTGGCTCAGTGGGTCAGGAGAGCGGACCTTCCCAGAATGAGTCTCCAAGGGGGATCAGAAGGTATTCTGATTGGTTCATCAGGTCCAGGTTGTGAGGGGTGTACCTGTTTTTGACGTGCACACCTTCGGGCAGGGCTCAGCTGTTGTTCTGCGTCCGCGGGGGTAAACATCAAGGTGGGTTCCCACTGATACGTCAAGACCAATATAGGAGTTTTCTAGAAACGCTTTCCAAATCAGGTTCGGCTTCATTTGTTGAAAGAATCCCAGGGGAGTTGTCAGGATTTCTCCGTCTGTGCAAAAGACACTCATCTCTGCCTACCCTTCCTCAACAAACACGGACTCAGATGGAGCCTCCGATGGTGAGATATGTACAGACAGAGGCTGGGTGTGTGGACAGTGGGCAGGAACCCCACACGTGCTAGTGACGGTGCTGAGAATCTTGTGAAAGTGCAGTAAAGGTGTAGGTGTGGGCCAGCCTAGTCCCACGCGAGACTCCATCAGATGGTTCGTAGAAGTTAGCCCCTTGCAGTTGTAGGAAAGAGGTCAGCTAGGAACAGTTTTGAGATCCTGGAGTCCGTGGCCACCCCAGTCCTCCCCACATCTGCATCCATCAGACTTCGCAACACAGCACCTTGCTTCTTCTAGGCCAAACAGGCAACCTCTATTTCTTGTTTTCCTCTTTAAGTCAGATCCACCCAGAATAGTCTCCTACTGGAGCAACTCAGCATCAGCTAGCTGGTGAGCAGCCCGGTGAAACATCCCATCATATTCAGGAGTCATACCCACTCACAGGCAAGGATAAGTAAAGTCGGCCTCAGAAACACAAATCACTGTCCCGTCAGCAAAGACAGGCCTTCTTCTTATTCCAAAGCCCCTGGAGTTTTGTTCCAGTACTGGCCCTGAATGAGGTGTGGCTTGATTTCCCTGACTCTGTGGCCAAGTGAGCCTGCACTCTGCACCCTGTGGATGCCGGGAGTGTATTCTATGGGTGTTTTGCTCATTATCTGCTGTTTCTGAACATTGATCCAGCTGAAGCCTAACCCATCCAATAGATCCCTTACATGAATTAAAAGGGGATGTTATAAAGAGGATAACAGAGAATGTGCCCTCGTGAGGGCATTACCATTCCATCAGCAAGCCTGTATGTTGGTTCTCAGTGTCTCCTCATAGGCAGGACGGTGGAGTCAGACTGTAGCCTGGACCAGTGTATAGTGCTGAGCGTGTGCACAGGAAAAACCACTAGAGATAGAAGCCTCTGCTTCTCCCAGTGCGGTGCATACAGACAGAAGGACACTGGGTCTCCCGCATCTCTGGTCAGATTTTCTCAGGGAGCCTCCATGAATTCATTTGGACACCCCACCTCCCTACCTGTATCCAGAATTTAGTTGAAAATGTCTTCTCACAGACTTCCTGAAGGAAGCTGGAAGCAACTTGGTGAAGAGACACTAGCCTGAGCTCCCCAGGAGATTGCTGCTGGTCTCAAAGGCAGGGCTTTAGTCCTGTACATGGGGCTGGGGATGCGGGGGAGGTCAGATTTACTTCAGGGGCTGTAGGGACACTGGTGTGTCCTTGCACTGCGTGAGGCCCTGGCTTCTCTGAGGACCTCCACGTAGACTGAGGACATTGCTCTAACAGACTGGAGAGTGTTGGAGGTGCTGTGGACCATATGCCCACTCTTGCCTTCAGCTTGCCACAGTGATGTAAATGCAGAAATCAGCAAGTAGGGAGCCTTTGAGAGACAACGTGTAGCCCAGGGTAATCTTCCTGCCTCAGCCTCCCCTGCTGCTGGCACTATAGGCTTGTGTCAATGGTGCCCAACTAAAACTTTATACTTTATATTGAAATTTGAATTTGTCCCATTCCTTCTTACAAAATACTCGTGTTTTGTTTTTGTCTTTTTGAGACAGGGTTTCTCTGTGTTGTTTTGGTGCCTGTCCTGGATCTCACTCTGTAGACCAGACTGGCCTTGAACTCACAGAGATCCGCCTGGCTCTGCCTCCCACATGCTGGGATTAAAGGCGTGCGCCACCGCCGCCCGGCTGATACTCGTGTTTTGTTTGTCTTACTTATAAGGGCCTTACAAAATTGAATAAGCAGCAGGCCGTCTTGAGCCACTGGCTTGTCCATTGCCTGCTGTGCTCTGGCATCATCTTCAAGGAGAGTGCTGCCACTGTATCCTTTCTACACTGACCTCAGAAGGTCTACACGATGCAGGGGAGGTTACCTAGAGAAGGTCCATGGGTCCTAAGTGCTCCTCATGGTACCCCTCACAGCCTTGCTTCCACCTCAGTGGGGCAGCAGTTTTCCTACTAGGCCATTGTAAGACTAGTCGGTGTTCGGGGCAGAGTTTAAGGGAAGGTGTATGAACATGGCTGCCCAGAAATTGGCATGAGGGTGTACCGCATCAGCATAGTTTTGGATACTAGAATCAGTGGTGTTTCACAAGAGCTGAGAAACAGTTCAAAAGAGCAGGTGTGAGTTTTGTTCCTGTGGTTTAGGGCTGGTCACAGGAGAGGTATTGTTTTCTTTCTTTTATACTGGGGCAGACATTTGTCTCAGAAACTCATGGGACTCCTGAAGTTGATCCATCTCCAGCTGACTGGATTTTTTTGGTATGAATTTAATATGCTTGGGAAGCAGCCACCTGCCATGGGAAAGGCAGTGGCCTTCCTGTTCCCATCATCGAGTGAGGAGGAAGTTTACACACAGAGGCTGCTCTTGAATGTGAAATGATTGATTCGGAAGGCATTTCTGCTCTGCCATTCAGAACCCCATTGGCAGATTTGTCTCCTTTCTAAGAAAACAACATAGTGGAGGGAGACAAGCTGGCTTCAGCAGGGAATGTGGTGTCCTTCTGAATCCGCTGGGCTGCTGAGGAGAGGAAGACGTGTTCTGGGAAAGGATTCTTTGGATGCAGTAAATGAACACCCTTGAGGGTAGTCTGAAACCTGTTGGGTCTCACCTGTAGAAGAAGGGCTTCAGTTGTGCCCTTCCTGGCCATGTATGTTGTGGCCTCAGTGTACCTGCATGTGAACCAGGTTGCTTCAGCAGTAGCGAAGTGTCCAGTATCACAAAGTGTTCTAGCTTTAGAGGAAAGGCTGCCGTGAAACCCTAGGGTATCCTGGACTGAGTGTCAGTGCCATGACTCCGTTTGAATTAATCTAGCAAGTTCTGTGAGATCGGGCAGGACTGGTTTCCATGTTTAAACTGTAGATAGAGCCCATCATTACCCTCTTCACCCCTGTATAACAAGCTTTCTTGTGGGACTGTCTTTGGACCACCAGCCCGCAAATAATGACGCAGAGACTTATGATTAATTATGAAAGCTTGGCCCTAGCTTAGGCTTGTTCCCAACTAGCTCTTATAACTTACCTAACCCATAATGTTTTTTCACTCTACACCTGCCACGTGGCTCGGTTACCTCTTTGTAGTACGGCACATCTGACTTGCTCTGAGTCTGCCGGTGAAATCATGCTCCTAGATTCCTCTTCCCAGTTTCCTCTCTCTGCCTGGAAGTCCTGCCTAGTCTCTCCTGCCTAGCTGTTGGCCATTTGGCTCTTTACTAAACCAATCAGAAGGTGCCTTAGGCAGAGACACATCTTGACAGTGTAAACAAATATTCCACAACACCCCTGGATTTCAGTGCCTTGCGCACAGATTTGTCAGTGAACCCTGCTGAGTTCAGAGGCTAATCCCAGAGTTCACGAAACCTAGAGACCCTGAAGCAGGTCCTAGCCCTAATGCTGAAGGATGGAATGGTGATTTGAGCTCAACCACAAAAACTCAGGGGCCAAGTCTTCAGGATGCAGGGTTCAGGAAGTAACTGGAACTTTTTCCCATTTTTTTTTTTTTTTTTTTTTTTTGTGTTTTTTTGAGAGAGGGTTTCTCTTTGTAGCTTTGTGCCTTTCCTAGAACTCACTCTGTAGCCCAGGCTGGCCTCGAGCTCACTGAGATCCTCCTGGCTCTGCCTCCTGAGTGCTGGGATTAAAGGCGTGCGCCGCCGCCGCCGCCACCACCACCTGGCTGGAACTGGAACTTTTTATTAGCTCGGCGTCCCCAGCTCAGATGCAGCTGAGACATAATAGTGAAATCGGACTGCTTTTGCATTTTTCCTTTCCCAGATTCAAGCACACACACACACACACACACACACACACACACACACA
>CABHPP010103315.1:22801-37316 GCA_902168425.1 Peromyscus attwateri | reverse complement strand
ACACACACACACACACACACACCCAGGCTGGGAATCCGGGACTGGTTTTGTAGAGAGATAAATTGCTTCAGTAAGATCCAAATAGGCAGATGACAGTATCTGCCTGGTGAGCCCTGGCATGAACTAAGTGCCAGCACCTGGGCTGTCTAGCACCCCCCTTCAGATCCTAGCTGAGAAGTAGCCCCTAAAACATCCTTGGCTGTTTGGGGATGCTAGAAGGGAACTCACTCTCAGCCCTGTAGGACCTTCTTGAAGTCTGGGTAGAGTCACCACGGGGTGCTACAGTGCTAACAGTCGGCGGCAGGAGGGCTGTAGACGTGAGCTACTGGGCACATCCCAGCTTGCCAGTGCCTGTCCAGTTCAGGACATGGGGTGTGGTTGGGGACTCAAGAGCCAAGAGAAGGGTGGAAATAACAGGGTGCATATATCTCCGGGATAGACCTTTCTCCCTGGAAGCTGTTTCAAGATAGGGCAGGACTTCCACTTGAGCCTTCCCTCATTTCTGGGGGAGAGCTGGGTATACCCCTTCAAAGAGGGGCATGCTCTGTAAAAAACAAAGCTCTCACTCACCGCAGTTTTAAAATGTGCTTTTTTAGAAGAAGCCCTTTACCAGCTTATTAATCCCAGTGTCTCCTGGAGAGTTTTCTTGTGGAAAGAGTATAAAACAAGGTCTTAAATTGCACAGAGCAAAAAGACTTCCTTTTATGGGCAGCCCTTGAAGGGCTGGCTCTGGAGTGATTTAAAGCAGGCATCACATGGCTTGTGTGTACTGATGTCACCACACCACTGGCCTGCTGGTGGCACCTCCTCGGCCCCCACCCCCACCCCTGGCCACAGGGCATGGAGCCAGGCACATCTCATGTTCCTGCCCCCAGTTGCTCTTTTTTCTATTCAGGGACTGCGCCAGTCGGCCAGAGAGGAAATTGCAGCCCAGCCACAGAGATGAGTTCCTTGTTGTATTTACATCCCATTTTGATTAATTTTGGGGGAAATGATGGGGACGTGGGAGAACAGGCTTCTTTGCCGCCTAACCAGGATAGGCAAGGAGCGTGCTACCTGCCTGCTCTCAGTGCACACTCGGCCCTCTCGTGAGATCTGTCTGTGAACTGCGCCAGGGGAGGGCAGTCTCCTAGTGGGACCATGGTTTCTCTGACTCAAGTAAGGAAAGTGTAACTATATTGTTTGACAGAGAGCCTCACTCCTACTCCATCTCACTAGTGTGACTTCAGACAAATGATTAAATGTCTTGGTTGGTGCCTTTTCCTTATCTATAAAATTAGGGTGGTGATCATTGTCATAGTAGAGAAACATCTCTGGCTCCTGAAGACTAATGTGGCCCCCATGCCCAAATCTCTTACTGCCTACCTGCAACCTGGCATATACCACCGGGACCATCACTTGGCCCCAGTGAAAATAACTAGTTAGCCTTGTCTTGGTCCAGCTTGTGTCCCTCTGACACAGGCATTGGCCACCTTATTGGGGTGGGGGTGGGGGTTGTTCATCCCCAGAGGGATAGATAGTAAATATTGTAGGGTTGTGAGATAAACAGCCTTTAACTACTCGAACTACAGAAGAGCTTAAAAACAGTCACAGGTGATGTGTAACTAGCTCTGCTCTGGTAGAATTCACCTTACAAAAACAGGCTGCCCCCCCCCCCCAGCCCTTAGAATGCTTAATTCTGGATGGACCTCCAACTCACCCTTTCCCATCCTCTCTTAATGTCACTGCCTTCCAGCTGACCTGACTTGACCCAGGGCTTCTGAGGAAGCTGGCTAGCTGGGCAATGGTGCCTTTCTCTCCATGGGCCACTTCATACCTACCTGTGGCTGCTTTTGTATGGACTTTCCCCTTTGGGATTATTTGCAAGCCTCATTCTAAAGAAGTGGCCCGGTGGTCCAGTGATGAGCCTGACACAATACATGCTGGAGGCCAGTTCAGGGTGCTGTGAGGTTCTTGCATCTGCAAAGTTCCATTTAGTGGATTTTAGTGTAAAGCATCTGTTGAGCAGGAGTTTTAAAACAAAACTGAATTTTCTTCAGGGACAGAGGTGGAAGGTACTTTGGTCTCACATTCCTATGGATGAGGGCTGCTGGGTGGCCCCTGCTCAGAATCATGACCACCCCTGGACGCCCTTTCTCTCTCTCTCCTGTCCATCTGTCAAAGCCTGGATGCAGCGCTCGGTACGGCTTGGGTACCAGAACCCTGACTTGACTAGGGCCGTCAAGGGAATCAAGAAAGCACAAGCACATGGACATAGGAAACCTGGGGCTGAGTGGCCTGGGCTCTGGAAGCTCAGCGTGTTATTGTATATAGCTGAACGGGGAGTCAGCGTTATTGCATACAGATAAACAAGGAAGCGGGTGTTATATACAGCTGGAGAAGGAGGCAGGTGTAGTTCATCTCTGTGGGAGCAGTCTCTGCACGGAAGCAGTCTTCAGGCCATCAATACCCAGCGGGAGAAAGTGACAGCAGACATCTTCTACACACACTGTCAGTGTTTGCACTCAGACCTCAGGAAGGCTTTGCCATCTCTGAGCATTATTGGGGAAGACTGCCACGCCCATGGGACTGGAGTCTTCGATGTGGCTAATTCAGGCCTTCACTTGCTTAGGGCTGCTTCTACTCTCCACATCCAGGCCTTTCCTGGTCAGAGTGGTGGCTGCATGAGCAGCCTTCCTCTGTCATGCATGGCTGCTGGCCCATGTGACTCGGGGGGGGGGGGGGGGCACTTTTCGGAAGTTTGTGACCTCTGGGAGAGATGGAGGTGCGGCATGGGCTTTCTGTGTTCTTACCTTGGCCTCGCTTGTACTCTGGCCTTTCCCTGGCTTGTTGGCATCTGACTGGAGGTTTCTATTAGGACCCTGATGGGGGGGCAGCCTGGATCTTGCAGTCAGGGCTCTGCCTTCATGGGACATGCAGTAAGCAGGTGCTGGCTTGAGTAGCAAGCTTGGGATGTGTGGTCCTTCTGTCTGGCACCCCTGCTGCCTCCTTCCTCAGGCCCGCTGCCAGGGGCACCCTAGTGCCAGGAAGAAGCTTAGAAATATCCTAGGTGGGGGCACAGTGAATGATGGCTGTGATTCTCATTAGTGGAACAGTAGAGGTGTTCTGGTTCTGGTTCTGGAACCATGGCTGGAAGAGATGCTTCAGACAGAAAATAGGTTGTTTTATTTCTTAGTATTGCCACCATAAATATGACCCTGTCGTGGTAGACTCTGCATGAACCAAGACCTGCAGTGAGTTTGGGTTTGGCACTGTGGCTGGGCCTGGGTTCTGGGCACGATACATGGTAGGATGATGCCAGAGGCATCCAGATGAGAAGCCAGGGGTGCAGAGGTGGTCCAGCTGTCTGGGCCACTCTGACCTCAGCCAGAGGTCTCCTGCATCTCAGCCCCTTTCCGTCTCCCCCTTAGGTTTGAACTGATGCGTATGTGCTGGCAGTACAACCCCAAGATGAGGCCCTCCTTCCTGGAGATCATTGGCAGCATCAAGGATGAGATGGAGCCCAGCTTTCAGGAGGTCTCCTTCTACTACAGTGAGGAGAACAAGCCTCCCGAGCCGGAAGAGCTGGAGCTGGAGCTGGAGCCTGAGAACATGGAGAGTGTGCCGCTGGACCCCTCAGCCTCCTCAGCCTCCCTGCCTCTGCCTGAAAGACACTCAGGACACAAGGCCGAGAACGGCCCGGGCCCTGGAGTGCTGGTTCTCCGCGCCAGTTTCGATGAGAGACAGCCTTATGCTCACATGAACGGGGGACGCGCCAACGAGAGGGCTTTGCCTCTGCCCCAGTCTTCAACCTGCTGATCCTCAGACACCGAAGCACGTGCAGACAGTAACGTGTGTGCCCACTCGGTGGGCAGGGGGAGAGCAGGTCGTAACAATCTATTCACAAGCCTCCTGTACCTCAGTGGATCTTCAGAACTGCCATTGCTGCCCACGGGAGACGGCTTCTCTGCAGTAAACACATTTGGGACCCTCCTTTTTTCGATATGCAAGCAGCTTTTTATTTCCCTACCCGAACCCTTAACTGACATGGGCCTCTGCAAACCTTAAGGACAGCACTTAAGAGCAACAGGACACTCGAGAATCGAGTCTCCTCATTCTCCGCCTTTCTCTTCTGCCTTCCTTCTCTCTCCTCTTCCTCTCTTCTACTTCCACTCTCTCCTTTCTCTTTTTTCTGCTTCACAATGGAAAAAAAATGTTTGCTGAAAGCCCAGCTGGGAAGCCTTTTTTAAAAAAAAAAAAAAAAAAAAAAAATCAGATTGACCTAATGGCTATCCCTGGGGCTCCTCATCACCCCATACACACCTGCCTGACACCGTAGGTCTTTACAAAAAAAGAGAGAAAAAAAATGCACACACTGAGATGGAATTTTTTAACTGTATCTTTAACCTTTTTAGGGTCATCTGAAATTTTCAAAGGGCCATTGTTCATCCATGGTTGTTATCATTTTCATGCTGCCAAATTTTGCCAAAGTTCTGTTTGTTTGTTTTTTCGGTTTTTGTTTTTTGTTTTTTCTTGTGCGCACTCTCCCTGCGCTGATTTCCTTTTTGTCCAGAGGCATGGGGTGAAACATGGCATCAAGTTGATAATATCATTCGAGGGACACGTTGGCGATGCCTCCACTGTGCCCCGGTGTGCTCTTCTAGCCCATGTCCCCCTGGGTCTCATTGTTTTGTGACGACTAGGTTAGTGTTTGGGAGAACTGGGCAAGATGGAGCCTGCCCTCACTGAAGATGGGGAAGGCTGAACTGGCTCCCTATCCCCACCCCACCCACCACAGCAACCCAAGAATTCTGGAGGGGATGGCCATGAGCAAGCCTGACGGTCAGGTTGTGGGTCAAGGTGGTCCTCATACCAGCTTCCTCCCCCTGCCCCCACCTCCCTCCTGGCCCCCAGAGGTTCCAGGGACTCAGCCCAGCTGTTGGTGCAGATGTGCAAGGAAGGGCTTCAGGCAGCACAGCAGCATGAAGCAGCAGCGCAGGCAGTGGATCCAAGCATTGACATGGTCTCTGTTACTAGGACTTCTTCATGGGTCTCTCAGTTCTATGTTAGACCATGAAACATTTGCATACACATCGTCTTCAGTGTCACTTTTATAACTTTTTTACGGTTCAGATATTCATCTATACGTCTGTACAGGAAAAACAAAAAAGCTGCTATTATTTTTGTTCTTTATCTTTGTGGATTTAATCTATGAAACTTTCAGGTCCTCCTACCCTTCTTCCTTTCCGCTCACTCCAAGAAACTTCCTGTGCTTTGTACTAGAGTGTGATTTTTTTCTTCCTCTTCTCCAGTAACTGATGCTTCTAGAACAATTTGCCATGAACTGTTGGATGCCTTTTTATAAATACATCTCCTTTCCCCTGCTCCCTGCAGCCCCATTCATTATCTTCTAACCCATAGGCTCTGTGGGTGCAGTTGCTGGTCAGGGACGGAGGAGGATGGGAGGTCAGGATCCAGGTCCTGTTGGGCCTTACTCTGATTCCCACACTTGCCTGCACACAGCATTGGAGTCTGTTACCATGCAAGACAGGCCACGAGCTCAGGTCAGAAACAAAAAGGTTAAAAAATCTCACACACCCTGCTTTAGTGTTTATGGTCCCCGTTGTTAGAAGGCACACCTTTACCTTCCCTCTGTTCTTGGTTGGGTTGTGACACACACATAAACATATTCATTTTGGGATACAATAGCAGTTTTAACTGCAGAGAGTAGGCATTTGGATTTTTTTTTTAATGGATATTTAATCCTTCTGGTCCCCCCCCAACACACACACACACACACACACACACACACACCTACATATACACACAAACAGCTGATGGGTCCCTAGGGTACAGCAGAGCATGACCTAGCGGCCCCTCTGCCATCACCCTCACCAGACCGACCTACCTGTCTTTAGAACCAGAAAGTCTGAATGGGTGGCCTCCATGTGAGCAAGGTGCAGGGTACCAACACCCCATGGCCAGAAGCCGCAGCCGCAGTGGCGTTCTGGAGCCCATTCCCAGATCAGAAGGTCTGAGTAGCAGACGGAGCAGAGCTGACCCCATGGTAGCCCTGGGGTCCTTTGCTGCTCCTTAGCCAAAATGGCAGACCTCTGGACATGGCGGTCCTGTTGAGTTTTTAATACTTCTTACCAGAGTGGTGACAGCATGATAATTGCTTCTGGGATGGAAATATTTCAATTATGAGCAAGAAAAAAGCTGGAAGATGATGATTGCAGTTGTGACTGGAGATTAAACACAGAAAAGGAAGTTTGTAGTTCTCTGGCTTGTCTGTAGTTACAGGCTCACGGCTCTTAGTAGCCTCTGCCCCACAGTGTTTCCCCTTAACAAAAAAGAGGAGAAAAAAATTTTATTAAGGTATTACATGTAGGAGTTTTAATTTATTTTGTGATACCTGTTTTAATCACTATAGAGAAGCCCCCATTATGAATTTAAATACTGAGGAAAATGTGTGTGTGAGTGTGTGTGAGAGATGGGACAGTTTTTGATTGGGGGGGAGTTTTGTTTTTGAAACATTTATCTACCTCACTCTTATTTTTCATGTGTGTATATATAAAACAATACATCTCACACTTCTCAGTACCTGACAGTAGGCCAATGATACTGGTAACCTCATCCACACCACAGGCCACATACCCGGGAGAAGCAGAGAGAGGCCAGGCTGGATTCTGGGGTCAAAGCAACACTAACTCACTCAGCCTCCCCCACTCCTCTCCAAAAGCTCACCTTTCCTGGGGTATCTTTGGTTATTCTCTTCCTCACCTGGTTCCCTCCCAGGTTTCCCTGCTTCCAACCCAGCACCTCCATGTGCCCAGAGCACACCAGTGGAGGGGTTCCCTTGCCCATCCTTAGCTGGCTGACTTGGAACAGAACTTTATACAGATTGAATGACCGACATATATCATCCCCAAGAGAGCAGGTACTCCCAGGTTTTGAGAGCAGGAGGCGCCAACACATAGATTGTCTGGAGTCCCGATGTGTGCACATGTAGGGTGTCTTGTTGGCCCCCTCCGCCGCTCTTCTGGGCCTGCACTGTGGCAGGGGCATCCACCATTGCTGTCTTGCATTGGTTTCTCTCCGAGGTACAGCCATGTCAGCAGTTGGAAGAGCTCTGCCCTCACCCTGCTTCTGAAAGAAGGCCAGTATGATAAAGGGGGGCAGGTCAAAGCCTGCACCCCTTGCAGGCTGCTGTACCTCCTTCCTCCTCCCTGTCCCCCAGGGCTAAACAAGGACTGACCAAACCTCCTTGAGGCTGGACAGCCAGTGGTTGGCACGCAGCCTTCCCTGTGCTCTGCCTCTGTCCATCCCATCATTTTGCTGCTCATAGGGGTGGACGGTGCACTCCTCAGTTCCAGCAGCTGCTCTCACAGGCCCTGGGGACTTTAGCTGGGAAACAGGGTGGGTGATTTTTTTTTTTCCCCAGTGTGGAGAACTGCCTAACAGTTCGGTACTTCAAGTTAAGCTCAGGAGTCCTTTTCCTCCTGCCAGACTGCCGCCCTTCTTTGAGTTCCTAAGAGCTCACAGGGTCCCTGGGAGACACTGTTTGATCAGGGTTTTTTTCTTCCTCTAGGTGATTCCATGGTATAGTGGCCTCTCCTCTCTTGCACATACCTACCAGTTTCCATAACTGGATCTCTACAGATCATTCAGCTGGTTATAAGAGTTAACTTTTGGGTTATTTTTTTTAATTGTCCAAGTTCTTGGTGTTTTATGTAGATTTTTTTTTCTTTTAAGTAGAGAGCACTTAACAGTGTAGTGCCCATCATAACAAATGCTCCAGAAAACACTTCAATAAAAGAAAAGTTTGCTTGTATGATGGTGCAGTCATTTTGCTGGACCGACCCACCCACCTTGACTATTGCAAGGCATCATGTATCCACAGTTCTAGCCTACTTTCATGCTGATTTTTCCCACCTCCTCCTGATTTTTCTCTTTATATGCTCCAAGTAATCTTACCAAGCTGAGTTACGGCCTTTTTCATGCACCCTCCTTTCCTGACAGCAGCTCACACTGCTTGAAGTAACATGAACCACTGAGGCACATCGTTCTGGTGATGTGAACATTAAGGTGTTCTCCCACAAAGCCCTTTCTTGAGGCAGCAGGAGCTGAGTGGTGGAGACACAGTCGAACCTGAGCTGTGTGAGACCCACACTACCCCATCTCCTTTCAGGAATGTCATAACATTGACTCTTAGTTGGAATGAGGCTTCCTCCCCGGAACATAGAAGACTGTTGGAGGCCATCATTGGCCTCTCCCTCCAGCCTGTTTCTTATGACTCGGAGAGTTCGATGGTAGGAAAAGCAGCTTCATAAGATAGGTGATCGTTGTGAAATGAGCAGATGGCAGTGTTTGGTATGCAGTAGTGGTTTTTGGATAGGCTAACAGATGGATGAGCTCTGTATGATGCCAAGTTCTAAGCCAATTATGAGCTCCTGGAGCCTCTTCCTTAGCAGCCCACCTCTGTTGGCAGTGGCTGTACCTGAAGCAAGCAAGCTGCTGTGGCAAGGTCACACTAAGCTCAGGTGGGTGGGAAGGCTAGGATGCGTACCCAAGGCCTTGTCATCATTGTTGGGTCCTCGGAGAGTGGCCACACAGTGTTGAAGGCAACTCCTTTCCTAAACATTGACATCCTGCAGGTGACAAGACCACCGTACTGATAATGCCTTGGCCCATTTTTAACAGTAATCAATTTATGGTTTTGGATTTTTTGTTTTATTTTACTTTGTGTTTGATGTCTTTTCATTTCCTGGGCTAAGCAGCAGCATTGGGAGACCAGGACCAGAGAGATCCACTCCTTACGAACCAGTAACGATGGTCAAAACTTTCTCACGCCACTCTGAACTAGGTTTTGGTACAAATGAGAACTTCAAGACAGGATGTTTGTTTAAAGTGAACCTCTCTCGCCAGAGGTGCTGAAGATAGAGACCTTGCACAGGCCAGGGGCTTCACTTTGGGCCTCCGACTCTGACAACTGGTTGGTTATTTAGAGAAACCGACATTCCTTGATAGAATGATGGGATGACCATGCGGTAGGAAGCCATAGTAACTGGGATCAGGATGTGAAGAGAGTTGCTGACAGAAGCATAAAGGGCTTGGAAGAAGCATGGACCATATTTGGACGTGATGGTTTCTGAAGGTGTGAGACTACATCGAGGCTGTGGTGTCATCGTGGGCATTTGGTTTCAGATAATAAACTTAGCATCCTGCTCGGGAAACTTCTAGAGCTAAGTCAAATGTTGAAGAACTCAAGACTCCGTCATGCTCACCAGTTGGGTTGTCGGTCTGGGGCATGCTAGGGATTGATTTTATTTTGTTTATGTGAGGACTTCATAATCACTGATTTTTGTGTCCACATTTGTGTCTGCATCTTTCCAGTAAACATTTTTTTTTAAATTAGTCACTCATTATCGTTTCCAATAGGGCTTGCTTCTAAGTCCAGTAGATTACGGGTAGTCAGTTGACGAAGATCTGGTTTACAAGAACTAATTAAATGTTTCATTGCATTTTTGTAAGAACATAGAATAATTTTATAAAACGTTTGTAGTTTATAATTGCCGGAAATAATTTAAAAACACTTTTTCCCCCTCTGTGTGTGCAAATATGTGTTTATGGTCTTTTTTTTTTTTTTTTTGACACTTGTTTACTAGCTAGCTTTACAATATGCCAAAAAAAAACCAAAAAAATAAAAAACCAAAAAAAAATCCCCCACCCCCACCCAAGCTGTGGTTCACCCTCTTTCCCACATGCTATGTGCTCTAGTTTGTAAAAAAAAGAAAAAAAAAAGAAAAAAGAAAAAAAAAAGGAAAAAAAAGGAAGAAAAAAAGAATGACAGTGGTTTTAAAAGTACTCCTGTATTCTTCAGTATCTTGGTCTTGGAACCCTTAGCTGGGGAAGGAATCATCTTTACTGATCATTTCCCTGTGGAGTGTAGCAGCCTAAACAGGTGCAAAGTACCAAGACCCTTGCTGGCTGTGGAAGTAGCAGTGTGTGGCCACTGAGCAATGTGGGATGGTATTCACTGGTGGCATCTGGCCCATGTGGCTGGTGTTTGTCCTACTTCTGCAGTGCCATAGAGATGGAGGGCTTCAGGACACAGAAAGGCTTCACAGCAATCACACAAACAATTCTGATGTGCAGGCCATTGACATGGCGCCTCAGATTCCAGTGAAGGCTGTGCCTACTTGTATTTAAGGCCAGATGCTGAAGGTACGTGTTTCCAATACAGAACAAACTCTTAACAAAAACCACAACATGTCTCCCTGTCCCCCAATTTTTTTTTTTAAGAGTTAAAAATCCATGTCCTTTGGCTCCCAGTGCATTATTGGCCATGTCTCTACAGTTCCAGAAGATACCATTATTGAAAACATCTGGAACTGTCTAACTTTACAGGAAAAAGGTCTAGGAACCATTGGTGGGTTGGGTTGGATTGGATGTGTCTTTTCAGTTTCTCGTGGACGTTGGGCATTGTACAGACATGTACACAGGTGGAACAGATACCTGCCTGGTGACATCACCTGTCTGTTTCCTAAGCCAGTGAGGTTAAGGGAGAGATTTGCCAGAGTTTGTCTACCTCTGGGATTTAAAGAAAAAAAATCAGAAGGCGAGATGGAACAGATGCATCGCCAATAATGCATTTCTGAGTTTTCTTGTTAAAATTTTTTCTTAAAAAAGAGAAAAAAGTTTTAAAAAGATAATAATATGGCCAATTTGTTACATAAAATAACTGTCTGTGTATAAATTATTCCTAAAAAAAAAACCCTCTTTATATTTAAAAAAAATCAGTAGATGAAAAAATTCAATGTTTTTGTATATTCTGTTGTAAGAATTTATTCCTGTTACTGCAACATACTCGGGATTCTTTACATTATGAAAAAAGAAACTTTGTCTATTTTGAATGGCTGAAGCCAAGGCCACTTGAGTTTCTATTACTCTGCTTTTTTCTAGTAGTTAAAATACCACATGGGTTAAGTTAAATAAAACGATTCTGTATGCACCTTTGTCTCCCCAGTTTGTTTCCCCTCTGCTCTGGAACCATCCCCCACCTCACTGGGGAGCTGAACTTCTTATGGCATGTGTATTCACACGTGTCACTTGGAAATGCTCATTGCGAAAGCATTTCGGGTCCCTGACAGCTGAGCTGCTCTGAATGCAAACTGCTGTTGAGCTTGGAGAGGCTACTGGTTCCCCCATTAAATCAGCTAGAAGATCATTAGAATACATAAGTTTTCAGTGCTGGTTTGCAGGCTCTTCTGGACCTTCCATTGACAGAGGCCAAGGTGGGTTTGATAGGTGTGATTCTGGGGGCGAGGAGGGGGGCTTGCCAAGGACTTAAATACGTGCATGTCCATGTCTTTGGTAATACTTCACAGTTGGCGTGCCTCAGAAGGTGCTGAAGAAAACCAGGAAAGTCAGAAGCAGGGTGTGCCTAGCCATGAGGTGATGTGACATGTTAATCCCTCTCTCACCCATGGATTGTAGTCAGGCTTGCCCACAGGAACTCTGAAAGACTGACATCGCCATCTTTGTCCTGGGAAGGTAAAGTGTGATTATGGTTGGGAGACGAAGCAAGCTATACGTTCTAGACGCAGAGCAGAGGCTTAACCGCACTTTTGGGCGGGTGAGCCAGTCATCTCACCAAACACTGATTATGGGAAGCTACTCCGAGACAAAGGCAGGACACCAAAGGAAGAACGGAACAGTAAGACATAGGCAGTAGAAGCAGAGGTCAAGGTGGCTCAGGACCTAGTGAATCTCATGAGTATTTGGATTTATAATCAAAACGTCATTCTGAAAGAGTACATCCTGGGGGTTGGGGATTTAGCTCGGTGGTAGAGTGCTTGCCTAGCAAGCACAAGGCCCTGGGTTCGATCCTCAGCTAAAAAAAAAAAATGTACATTGTGGTACAGTCTGGCATTGTCCCGGAGTTTCTGTTCACCGAATGCTCGGGGAGCTTCACTGGATGATTATGGAGGTCATATTTCCCTCTGGGTCCCACAGACTGGTGCTATGCCTCCAGCATGCTATTGTGTGCTTTACAGTAAGCCTGCCTGGCCAGAGGCAGCCGCTTCTGAGGGTGAAGGTAGTAGACCTTTTATAAAAGCCAGACGCTCTCCCCTCTGAGTCACCCCTTAAGTGGGTTCTATATATTTATTCCCACAGGTCCAGATAACCACTGTTGATAATATAACAAGATACCTGAAGTGGGCTCACTGAAGGACAGAGTTTAACTTTACTGAAGATTTGAGGGCATGGTGCTAACATTGGCTCCGCTCTGGTGACGACCTCATAGCTGATGGCAAAAGGAAGCCATCAAGTCTCAAAACAAGAAGCCAGAGAGCAATTCGCTCTTTCTTTTTTTTCTTTGGTTTTTTTTTTTTTTTTTTTTTTTTTGAGACAGGGTTTCTCTGTGTAGCTTTGCGCCTTTCCTGGAACTCGCTTTGTAGACCAGGCTGGCCTCGAACTCACAGAGATCCGCCTGCCTCTGCCTCCCAAGTGCTGGGATTAAAGGCGTGCGCCACCACCGCCCCGGCTGCCAGCAGGCTCTTTCAACACTGAGAAAGCACAAGGTTCCCTCAAGAATATGTAACATCCCAGGGCAACTAGCCTAAGCGTTTCCCACAAGCCCCACTTCTTAAAGGCCCTGCCTTTCCTTACCATTTGCATGCAGGGGGCCAAGCTTTCAACACATGAACCTTCGGGAAACCACCTTACAACCATATCCAAGCCACAAGCTTAAGGACCCACACTCAGAGCCTTTTTTTTTTTTTTTTTTTTTTTTTTTTTTGTACTGTTGGTGACATTTTCTCATCCACCCCTTCACTGGGTGTTCACAATCCCCTGCAGAGGCAGGACTTTTTAATTAGTCTGGATTATAGATACACACAGTCATGCTCCAATCCTCGCAGCTGTTACATGACCAATGGAGGCCAGCCTTTCACACTGTGGCTATCAAACATACAAAACCACCCACATAAAACCATCAAACATACAAAAGCGGTGACTGAACAGGGTGCAGTGTGTATTGCCGGGGCCAATTACAAAACCACAATGCAGCTGGGTCCCTGGGGTCTTGAGAAACTTCAGAGGTGCAGAAGGGGAAATGGAAGGGCTGGTCATCAGTGGGGAGCTCTGGGCCTCCCAACTAGGTATCTTTGAAAAAACAAAAACCAACCAAACGAAAACACCTGCAATGTTTTGTAATGTGTCTGGCCGGTGCCAAGTGAGAAGAAGTATCACTGGAGAGAGCCCACTCCCAGAACCACGGGACATCAGGCTTTAGGCAGAAGCTCTCCACTCACAGAGAAGGGCCTCCATCGTGGGACCAGCCGAGCAGCTAGGCTCTGTGCAGCTGGCCTGCACCATTCCAACCCACCTTTGGCTTTCATCTGCCTTCATGTGACTTGGACCTGCCATATGTCAAATGTTCCTGGTTTATTTGCAGAGAGTCTCATAAAGTCTTCTCTTCAAGCAAGAGAAATGAGAGCAGCCGGGCGGTGGTGGCGGCACGTGCCTTTAATCCCAGCACTCGGGAGGCAGAGGCAGGCTACACAGAAAAACCATGCCTGGGGGACGGGAAGTGGGAGGGATGACAGCTATTCAGTTCCTTTGGTTTTGACACTGTGTGGCTTTTTTTTTTTTTTTTTTTGAGACAGGGTTTCTCTGTGTAGCTTTGGTGTCTGTCCTAGAACTGACTCTGTAGCCCAGGCTGGCCTTGAACTCACAGAGATCCACCTGGCTCTGCCTCCCGAGTGCTGGGATTAAAGGTGTGCGCCACCACCACCTGGCCCGACACTGGATTTTGGTGGCTCTTTGTAGTGCTGGCTATTGAACCCAGGGCCTTGTACATTCATATTCTCTCTCCCTCCCCCTCCCCTCTACCCCCTCTCCGTACCCCTCCTCCTCTCTCCTGCTCCTCTCCCCATCTCCCCTTCTCTTTCCTTGGCTGTCCTGGAACACATGTAGACTAGGCTTCATGCCCCACAATGCCACTGAACTATCACCCCACCTCAGTCTCCCTTAGCTATTAGGCTACAAATGCATTTTCTTACAGGAAGTCACTGTGATTATTTGTTTGTTGTTTTTAGACATAAGTAGCAAACAGCAGTTTTGAGCATACCGACATGACAAGAAATTGCCCAGCATTTAGTAGCTACTTTCATCCACTTCTTTAGAGGAAACAGTGCTCCTGATGGGGCTCATAATGAAATGGGTACCCAAAAGACACTGATGGAGTAGACACACGGGACTTGGCTGTGCGCAGCTTGGCACAAAACCCGGCTCAGTGGCCTAAAATGAAGACAAAAGGTGAAACAGGAATGTGGTCATTTGAATGAGAACAGTCCCCACAGGCTCATAAGTTTCAGTACTTGGTCTTCAGTTGGTGGAACTGTTTGGGAAGGATTAGGAGGTGTGGCCTTGTTAGTGGAAGTGTGTCACTGAGGTTTCAAAAGCATAAGCCATTCCCAGAGTCTCTCTCTCTCTCTCTCTCTCTCTCTCTCTCTCTCTCTCTCTCTCT
>CABHPP010103314.1:20419-48469 GCA_902168425.1 Peromyscus attwateri | reverse complement strand
TTTTTTTTTTTTTTTTTTTGGTATTAAAAGGAAGGAAGGAGGGAAGGAGGATGAAAAAGACAGGCTGAGAAACCAGGAAGTAAATATTGAAAGTGAAGGCTGGCTGGGCTGTGGTGCACACCTTTAATCCCAGCACTCTGGAGGCAGAGCCAGGCAGACCTCTGTGAGTTCTAGGCCAGCCTGGTCTACAGAGCGAGATCCAGGACAGACACCAAAACTACACAGAGAAACTCTGTCTCGAAAAATCACCAACAACAACAACAGAAAAGAAAGTGCAGGCATATTGTTCGAATTTCACATTGTTACCACTGCTCTTCCACTCTTAAACTAGGGCCATGAAACAAACGTCAGGATTCCTTGGGGTTCGGAGGTCCTGCCTGCTTAGGCTGCACACAGACCTTTCTTAACTGGTCTCTTTTGCTAGTCTCACTTCCTGCTTCTGCTTTGTCCCCTCCCTCCCCTCCCCCCCAGTTACTCCTCACGGGTCCAGCAAACCGACTTCTGATTCCACCCCAGTGCTGAGACTCCTCTTGCCAAGGCTTGTCTGATGGACACGTCCCGCTCATTCCCCATAGATGTTACCCTGGTTCCCCTCCCTTCTCAAAATTCTCTGTCCTAAAATCCGTGATTGGAATCTTCCCTGTTCTGCATTTCCCCTTCTTTCTGGTCATCTTTTAGAATCCTGTGTCGGCCCTTACCTGTGTGTATTTACCAGACCCGTGTCCTTTGGCTGGCTGGCTTTCTTCCCTCATGCACATATGGGGTAATTCCATCAGGCATGTTTTTGTCTTGTTTGTTCTGTGTAATCTCAAGTCTAGATCTCTCCTGAGATGCTCTAGGCCACTGTCTGCAGCTGTCCTCTGCAGTCACCTCCCACCGGCATCTCAAGGCTGGTGTTCGAAATTCAACTCTTGGTCTTTCACCCAAACCTGCCTTCTCTTCCTGAAATGTGTGTCTTCGGGAATGATTCCACCATGCAGTCTGTCCATTATCCAGATCAATCTGGGATGATGTTTTCATCACCAACCTCTGTTGTACTCTGAGCCTAGCTAGTGCTCACTTCTGTTGGAGTCACTGTGAAGGCTTGCTGCATTTCTGATTCCAGACTTTTATTTCTATTATTAGCTCTCACCATGCTACCAGATGATGTTTATAAAAATAAATTATATAATAATGTCACTACTCCTATAATCAAGTTATAAAAGGCTCCACTGAGCTCATGTTGAAATATAAACCCTGGATTTTGATTTATTCTATCTTCCAATGCACACTATCTACTCTGCCAAACTGTGTTTTAAATCACAGTTGCCCAAATGTAGCTGATATGACGGTGTATACCCATAGTTCCAGTCCTTGGGAAACTGAGGCAGGAGGACATAGTTCCAGGATAGCCTGGTCTACATAGTAAATTTCAGCCTAGCCTGTTGGAAACATAAGTGAGACCATTTTTTGTGACTTGTAATGCTTCCAAGATGTGTTAAGGAGTCAGCCACAAGGCAGCTCAACTTGAACCAAGCCTAAAGCAGGCTTTGATATGTTACTGAACCAATCCTAAACTGTGAGCCCTGATGGCAGAAAGCTGATGAACTATACAAAACTGCGCCTTTGGAGGCTGCCCTGTGATCACTCTGCTGTGCTCCTGAGACATGGCATCTCAAGCCTCTGCACGGATTCCCATCAGCAGGAACACTCTGAGACTAGCCACCGTGGGACTTTGGCCTAGGCACCCTTGCTGAGTTCACACATAACTGCTTGTCAGTGCTAGGCCTGAAGCTCTTACGGACCTTCTGGAACTTCAGACACTGCCATCCTCCCAGCCTGCCACAGCTGAAGGACCTTCTGGTGGTCATGTGCTCTCCAAGTGCCATCACTGGACAGGATTCACCAGTGCTTGCAACATCCCCTGCCCACCAGTCCCCACTTGAGATGTCTGTGTACGTGAGACTACCATAATTTTTATAATAGCATGGTATTGTAAGGACATGAGATTACCATAATCTACAAAATAGCATAGTTATTGTATGGACTGTGTTCCTGAATGAATGGTGCATCTTGCAAGGCAAATATCGTATGACTCTGCCCTTCACACCTGCGATGCAGTGCGAGACTCTGTCTTAAAACAGCAATAACACAAGAACCAGCCATGCTCACCACGGTAAGTTTCCTTGACCCATAGCTTGGTGTGAGGTATTAAGAACGTCACCTTCTTGTTTTCTGTATCACAGTGAGCTGGTAGGGAACAGGCCTGACTCTTACACCCTTCACTACAGTGCTAATTAAAGCAAAGCTCAATGTGCAAACTGAATAGTTGAATTTAAAGTATAAGTTGCTTGTAGAAGAGATTTCAAAACTGTCACATGATTTAAGCATACATTGTTTTTTCTTCTACCCTTACATTATTAAATGATATAATTTTAGCTTTTCTTCTGACAGAAAGAAATTAAATTAAAATTAAATTTAGCTTATTTCCCAGTCTGCTCCCTAATAGACATACTTAAATGTTGTCCTTCAACGGCCATCCACAAACTCCTTTAGAAGGTTCTAGCTCCTAGTTATAACTTGTTTTGAAACTTTCCTTTACTAGTCAGGACAAAAAGTTGTCACTTAACTTCTTTTTATCAAAATAAGAGAGAAAAATCATAACATTTCACGTAAAAAAAACACATGAGGATTTTCTTCAGCCTTGTTTAGTAGTGTTGTTCCAAGTAGTATTTATGAAATGAGCAGAATTTAATTCATTTCATTGTTTCTGCTCATTTAGTGATTATCTCTTCCTCGCACTGTGAGCTCCATAGGACAGGAAACTTGTGATCCACACCTCTACATTTCTAGCATTAAGCCTTCCCCAGAATGGACTCTTAATGGATATTTGCTTTATAGATGTTGGGATATTTTGTTTCTATTCTTGTTCAGTCTGAAGAAAGTCTTCTTTAAAGATGAAATTATTTGCCAAAACTGAGAAAGAATGTCATAATTACACAGGGCCAAATTGTTATCATGAAATAATTCCATATGTCTAAACTTGGCTTTTACACACAGCTTGTTGAAAGTTCTGAATTTTGAAATTACCTTTTGGTCAGCCATAGGCATTGTACTGAGTGAATCTGGGATGAGTTTAGTGTCAATTATTGTTGGCACATGTGTCTATGGGAAACAAGGCTTGACAGAGTGGGATTCTGTTTCTAAGTCAGGAAGCAAAGACAAAGTTTTCAATAATTCCTCCACCTATAATGATATGAACACTGGTTTCTGAGGAAGCTCCCATTAACCTAAATAAGTATTCAACAATAAACTTTCCCAGGATTGTAAACTACAGTTTTTTTGTTAGTGATCATTGCTCAGGAAGTCATACCACATCAAGGGATGCCCACAATAGACTCTATTCTCCACTTAATAACATTTAAGCGAGCCATTGTCTTCACAGTCACGGCTGTTAGAAAAGAAGAGTCTTTCCAAAGTGTGTGTGTCTGGTTAGAAGAGAATAGGATAAACCCCACGTTACACAAAAAGTGACATTTTTGTTTCCTGATTCAGAACAAGGAAAGCCAGATTCTGCAAGTCTTACATGTTCTTTTGTGTGGGGTCTTAGAATTCAAGTCCTGATCCAGACACAGGTATTGCAAAATCAGAATGAGGTATCTTCCTAAGGTGGAAACACTCGGAATGCCTAAAATGTCTTCTGTCTTTCTGGGAAATGTCACTCTGTTTTGTAATAAGCTGGAATGACTTCCCCACTGACATAGAAATGAAGAAAGACAAGGACTTTCCAATTTTTCAAATGCAAAATAAAAAAAAAACAAGTTAGATGGTTGTTTATAAAAGTGAATCCAGGAAAATGGGTCTCTGTCAATGGTAAACATTTATTTTATTCTGTATGTTTACAACAAGAAAAGAACACACTGAAAGTTGGCCAAATGTGATAACTATTAGTTTTCTCAGAGCTCATAAGCTCTGGTGATGAGAATGTTTTTGAACATGTCTTTTTATTTCCAAGTGGATTAGTGGCAGACAGGCAGAGAGAGACAAAAAAAGGCGAGGGTAAACCAGAATAGCACAAAAAGCAGGGTACCTACTGTGCCACTGTGGGACGTTGTTACAGTTTTTAAGTCTGTTGTCTAAATTCTATATAATCCCAGGGGCCAAGTCTTCTCTGACACATATGGATGACATCTCTAGCGTCTGAACTTTCCGATGCTTATCCTGGACCCACATGCATAAACTAGGTTATTTTATGGGTAATGATTTTCACATGACTCTAGGATCTGATCCCTCAACATCAGGAGTCTTGTTACTTCTGATTCCTCTCCTGTCACTTTCTTGGGAATGTCCTTTACACGCTTCACCCACACCTTCATCGGGTCTATTGTCTGGCTCCAAGCTCCCCGAGGACTTTAGCACTTAATTCTGTGATAAATATTTGGATTGTGGTGAACTTATGACAAAAGAACTGTGGCCCTTACATGGTAGGTGGGGCAAAAATGACTGTGGGGTGATTGTGAAACAGGAGGCGCAGGTTAGTGGTAACATTGCAGGTGGCTCTGAGAAAAATGGAGGAGACTCAAGAAAATAAAATCCAGATCCCAGGATCTAGGATAAGAGAAAATTACCAGATACCATTGTTGAAAGAAGTGTCCAATTAATATGACTTGGGCTGTGATTTGATGGTGGTCCCACTAGGGCAAGATAAACACACTGAAGGAGCAAAGATTTGGAAGAGCAGCCTGAGAGCAGCGCAGTTATCTCACAGGAAGTGGGACCAACAGACGTCAATGCCGTGGCATGGAGGTGGCTAGGCTCCATAGCTAGATGTTAAAGTTGGGAGTGGGAAAGGGAAGACTCTAGGAGTGTCTGGTGGGAGCTGTACTCTTTGCTGCCATGTGAGAGTCACATTCAATTCCAGGAGTTTTTTCTGTGCTTAGGGGACAATTGGCCAAAGGTTCAAAGAGTTTCAGTCACAACTGAGAAACAGGAGTCCAAATTGATATGCAGAATACAAGTCCCATCTCCAGACAAGTACTAGAAGACGAGAGAATTATGATTCAGTGTAAGAGTGAGTAGCCAGAGCATGGCAAACCCTGTTGGTAAAGGGGTAATTTTGTCGGGAAAGGGTAGATGGAGTTCCAAATTTCATCTTTTGTTCCAGTTAATGGGCAGGGCTATGGCTACAGGACCAAGTGAACCCGTGTCATATGACTCAGAAGCAGGCAGGTAAAAACACAGTGGAGGAAGAAGGAAGTGTGATGTAGGCTTTTATGCATTAAATGCCTGGTACCTTCTGATGACTGCTCAAGACTCAGATCCAATGCTCTGTTTTACAGAAGTTTTCCTTTAAATATCTATGCAGTGGACAGCTGGTCTGTGAGAGCCACCATTGGAACCCTTCTTTCCCTCAAGGTCAATAGTATCTCGTCCATCTGTTCTTAAAATGATGTCCAATTGCTCATGGTAGATTGATACCGCTTTTAAAAGGCCTATACTCTAAAACTGGATACCCCTTTAAATGGCAGGTATCTTAAATATTTAACAAGTTTCTATGAGTGATGTTTGAGGTGTAAACGGGGTGTTCTCGGGCACATGCTTTCTGATGGAGACAGCAGAAAGCCTGTCTCCAATCAGCATCGACACTAAGGGGACCTAAGTGGCTCAAGAGATGAGATCTGGGTAGGGGATCCAACTTCAGGTACAAAGAGTCACAAAGGTATCTCTAAACACTGGGTTTCGCTCCATATTTCTTGTCTTCTGTGGTCAGCTTCTTTCAGAGGGAAGCTTGCCAGAATCACTAGGATACAGGCATGTCTATTTCTGTGCCTCCACAAACTCCCTCATCATTCTCACAAAAAGTTAGGAACTTGGGGCTTGTGAGAGACCTCAGAGGATAAAAGCACTTAACATGCAAACCTGAAAGACTTGAGTTTGATCCCTGGGACCCACAGTGGACAGAGAATTTACGCCTGAAAGTTACCCTCTGGCCTCCACGCACACGCCGTGACATGTTCACACTTCGTCTCCCCGTCACCCACAACACCCACAACACTTGACGTCACAGACTTTCTCACTCTGGGAAAACACTGTGTTGATTCTCCAAGCTGACGTTACAGACTCTCTCTCCCCTGGGTCCTATTCCCTTGGGTCTTGGGTGGTGGAAGCCATTTCCCCAGAACCATGTGACTCTTAAAATGGAAATTACAATAGTTGGAGTGGCTGAAAGGGAGAATAATAAATACTAAAGAAAGTGTTGATCAGTGTCCTCAGGGGCAAAGAGCTGACTCCAGTCAAGGAAAATAACTTACTGGGACACAGCATAGCACAACAAAACATTCCAACACAAAACAAACAAACAGCCCCCAAACAAATAAACAACAAAAGCAATTTGGGTAAAAATGCCTGCGGTAGCTTACTAAGACAGACACAACAGAGCACTACAACCCGGGGTTTAAATAACAGAAATCATTGTCTCCCAGTTCTGGAGACGAAAAGTCTGAGATCAAGGTGTTGGCAGGGTTAGCCCTCTGAGCACTGTGTGGGTGGATCTGTTCCAGGCCTCTCCCTAGCTTCTGGTGGTTTTCAGACAATCTTTGGCACTCCTTGGTTTGAGAATGCATTACTCCAATCTCTGCCTTCTTGTTCACATGGCATTCTTCCTGTACAGACATCTGGTTCTTTGTCCAATTCCCAACTCTTGCTTTTTAAAAAGAAAGGATACTGTCATAATTGCGTTGGGACCTACTCTAATGACCTCATATTAATCTGGTGAACTCCAAAGAGCCCATTTCCAAATAAGGTCACATTTACAGGTACTGGGGGAAGTGAGAGGTCTTTTGACGGAATGCAAGTCAAACTGCAGCAGTAGTACTGGCTCACACCACAGCAGCCATGTTATTAGGTGTCACCTCTGGCATTGCAGTCCCCACCTCTGGCATTGCAGTCCCTACAGCTATCCCTGCTCTTCAGTGTCACTGCCACATTCCAGTTCCTGCACATCTGGGTAGCATGAGTGAGTGTCTGGCTCCTCCCTTTTCTCCCCTCCCCAAATCCTCAGAGATACTCAGGGATACTCTTCCAACACAAAAAGTCTCCAGTTGCTGGGAAACCAGATTTGAAAGCAGTATGATACAGGTGGCAATCTTCGAACCACCATGCATACTTCAGCCCCCCTGGATTCTATCAGGACAGGGCTGGGTATAGCTGGAAGTTTTCTTGTGTCCTGGCTAGCCAGCAGTCAGGACAAATCTCTCCTACTCGTGTCCCCCAAGTAAACACACAGAGGCTTATATTAATTATAACTGCTCAGCCATTGGCTCAGGTTTACTACTGACTAGCTCTTACACTTAAACTCAGCCCATTTCTCTTAATCTATATGTCACCAAGTGTTCTGTGGCTTTACCTGTGTGCCATTACATGCTGCTCCCTAGACGGTGGGCTGGTGTCTCCTAACTCAGCCTTCCTCTTCCCAGAATTCTCCTTGTCTGCTTATTCCATCTATACTTCCTGCCTGGCTACTGGCCAATCAGCATTTTATTAAACCAGTGTATAAAAGCATTATTCCACGGCATTTCCCCTTTTCTGTTTAATTAAAAAAGAAAGTTTTAACTTTAACATAGTAAAATTATATATAACAAAACAGTTATCAAGCAAGAATTACAGTTATAATATCTAGTCTATTTATGTTTGGCAAATTCAAAGAGAATATTCTATTTATCCTACATTTGTGAGTCCAAGGTTTCATATCTAACTTACCTTTTATCATAACTAAGGAAAATTATAACTATCTAGTTTTCAGCTACATCAAAGTCCTCAGAAGGGTACAGTATTACCTAAGTAAACAGGAAGAGCATTGTAAGCAACTTCCAAAAATCTAGAATTACAGAGAAAGCTGACTACCTGGACAGGCACTGAAAGTTCCTCTGTAATGTTGGGGCATCCATCTTCAGCCCATAGGCCTAGAGTCTCTCAGTCTTTGTTCTCTGTGTCCTGTAGAACATCTGGCAATTTGTTCTGTGAAACAGGAACCTGAGGGACCATCTTGCCTTGCAAAGTTCAGTGGTCACCTTTCTATGGGTTCTGCATGTCCAGTCAATACAACATTTTGTCAAGCAGTCCAGGCAAGAACAGTTTCTTGCCCAAATGGCTCTTTTTGCCAAGAAAAAGATAAATTCCATATGGAGTGTCTTTGATGCCCATCCTCCTCTCTGAAGTAAATTGGTGCTGCCAGGAGCAGACGTGTCTCATTGTCCAGGAAAGTCTAAGTTTTTAAAACATTTTAAATGTCATATTCTGTAGGTCTTTGAAGTGTTTGAAGATTACCTCCCTAATTGAATTATATCTATGTATACCTAGAAAACTTAACATGACTGTAAGTTTGATTATCATAGAAGACTAATTATTAATCTGTCTTTCTTAATTATCCATTACAATTTAAATGAGCTGCACAAGCATAATATCTTAAACAAGAGTAGAAATATACATATAGTATAACAAAATTAACTTTAAATTTGTATCAATAAACTAAAATCTATAGCAATGTAAAACATTTTTAAACAAGTTGTTGCTCTTTAAAGTAGGTTCATTAATCTACCCTTTCATCCTATCATATCTATACTATCCCCTTTTCTTCTATAGAAAGAGATTACATTTATAATCAACCTACTTTAAATAAAAATAAACATTCATAAATAATATTTTGGGAATTTGAGCATTAGCTTCTCATACTCATCCTTCTGGATGAGGATGATGGCAATCTAATGGGGATCCTGAGAAAATTAAGAATTATGGTCAAGTCCTGACTGGAGTAGTCTGTGAGGCTGCATTGTCTGAGCCAGTTGCCTTGAAACCGTTCTGGATGTTGGATCATCTGGGCCATGGTGTCATCGGAGACCTTTCAGGGGGTCTTGGCTGGTCAAATCTGATGTATCTTAATCTGGAACAAATTCATAGCATCTTGCTTCCTGTGGAAACAAAAGCAGAGCCTCCTTTCCAAAGCAACATATACTTAGATCCAAATTTTGGAGTCAAGATACCCGTAAAATAGATGATATAGATATAGTCTATATTCATTTTCTTCTCTCTTCCAAGCCTATGTACATTTTTATACACACTATAAACCATTTAAAGTCTTGTTCCTTCTGAATCTGCCTTATTGTGAATCTATTGCTTTAAACTGCAGCATCACTAGGATTGAAATGGCAGCTTTGGCTGCTGGCTCCACCCACCTCAGCTTTCCAACATAGCTGTGGTACATTTACTGCCAGCTCTGGCTCTGGGAGCCATATGTACCACCAACTCTCAGAAGCAGTGGATCTATGCCTCCATTAACGCAGCGTGTAGCCCAGGAACCTTTTTTTGTGTGTGTGTGTGTCTATACTAGCAAAGGCTAAATCCACCATGCACCACACTGCGCAGCTTGAAGATGCCTCTGTGTACTCTGGCTGGAACCCACCATGCTGCAGGTTAAGCCAGAATGTCATGAACCCACCATAGAGTAGCTCAAGCCCGCATGTTGTGATGTCTCACCACTCACATGAGACATGAAGCAGGAACCTGCTTTTGGATCCATTTAGAATTGCTTATTAAGTGTTCTCAGGTTTTAGGTGGAAACTCGAGCCATTGGGTGCTAAAATGTAGCTGGAAGTTTTCTTGTGTCTCAGCCAGCCAGCTTACTACTGACTAGCTCTTACACTTAAACTCAGCCCATTTCTCTTAATCTATATGCTGCCACATATTCCGTGGCTTTACCTGTGTGCCATTCCATGTTGTTCCCATGGACAGTGGGTTGGCGTCCCCTGATTCAGCCTTCCTCTTCCCAGAATTCTCCTTTTCTGCTTATCCCACCTATACTTCCTACCTGGCTACTGGCCAATCAGCATTTTATTAAACCAGTGTACAAAAGCATTATTCCACAGCAGCTGGGGCATAGTTATGTATGATGTTTTGGAAAGACATGGGGAACTGATTCTGATGAAGAATGAGTGAAAAGTATCAGAGATGGCAGGCTGGTAACTCAAGATAACTCAATCTATCTCCTTTGCACACAGAAGAAAAGAAATGGTATTCTGTGGTTCTCATATGCTGTCAGAGCACGGTGGCACCTCAGACAAGCCATAACCAGGAGGCTTCTGCTGGCAGTCATCATGGGAACCAGCAGAGGCTGAGCTACCCAAGTGTCTGCACAGTGCATAAAACTTCTTCATTAGTTCTTGTCCAATCCTGATCCACATGCTTTTGCACTACACTGAAATGCCCATATCTTTGATATAAACTTCCCTAATAATAAGTTAGTTTGTACATTTTAACAGTGTTTTGACATTGTAACAACATATCTCTATATGTTCACCTCTGTTCAAAGTTGCATCTCTTTAGAGATTACAGGATACCTTACTTATTGAAGTTTTCTCAAGGCACCTGGTGTTGGAGGCTCAGCAAATGTCAAATGAATTCATGGGTGGGGATATAAACACTGAATCTGTTTTGACTGTTAGGAAAGCAGAGTCAGGGAAATTGTCTAAGTTTTAAAAGGTTGGGTGGCAACAGAGGGAATATGGGGAGGGACAGCTAATACTAAGGGCTACTTGAGGGGTTATATTGAAATCTACTGCAGTAGGAGCTTCTTAAAATATAGACATACATGAGGGAAATCTAAATTGGAATCATCAAATAACAGGGAGACAGAGCCCCAAACTAGACATCTCTCACCACCAAGTGAAACTCCCAGTATTAGCCGAAGAGGCTCCGTGGAAACTCCAAAACAACCCAGGCCATTGCCAAGGCTATTGGTTGCTCTTGACAAACTAACGGTAAGGCCCTATGGCTGAATACAACACCTACATGACTCACTAAACACGGAGAAGTTAAGCTGGTGCCTACCTAGAGCCCTCACCCCTGCCGACTAATGTTCATGGTACTGGAAAGAACTTGGCGTACTACCAGAGGAGAAAGATAGCACCAGCCCAGCTACAGACCCTGAGATCTATAATGGTGACCTGCCTGTAAGAAACTACAGAGGTGCAACAATGGCACAAAGGCTGTGCAGTCACCAATCACTGTCTGATTGGGATTAAGGCCCACTCTGTGAGACAGACCACATGTCCAACACTTCCCAGGTGGCCATGAACCTGAGACTCGATAGGCCATGGTCCTGTGGGAAAATGAAATGGTACTGTTTGCTAAAGGAACAGAGCAATAACATAACTCCTAACAACATTCTGCTAGACTCATAGATCAGTGTCTTGCTCAGCCATCATCAGAGATACTTCCTTCTGCAGTAGATGGGAACAAATACAGAGACTCACAAATGGACAGTCTGCAGAGAGTGAGAGAACGTGGAACACTTAGTCCTGAATGTGATGTCCCCATCAAATCCCTTCTCTTAGGGCTTAGGAAACTCTGGAGAAGAGGAGGCAGAAAGACTGTAAGAGCCAGAGGAGATGGAGGGCACCAAGGAAACAGTGTCTTCCAGACTCAACAGGACTGATGTACACACGAACTCACAGAGACTGTGGCAGCAGGCACAGGGCCTGCACAGGTCTGAGCCAGACGAGGTTCCAGCACTGAGAGGGGAAGTGATCTAAAGCCCCCGAACTCTACTCAGAAGCTCTCTCCAAGTAGCTATGCCCACAGAAGAAAAATTAGTCTTCTTCAACAGTCTTGCCGGGTATACAAACCACACTTCAGACAGGTCCCATGCTCAGCAGTAGATGACCAACACAAAATGAACTCAGTGGTATTTTTGGAGGGTTTTTTGTTTCACAATGCTTTGTCTAGGACTTTTTTTTTTAAAGCCTTATTACAGTTTCTGATCTTGTTTTTATGGATTTTCTGTGTGTCTGTATGTGTTTCTTGTGAAGTTTCTTTGGCTCTTTTTTTCTGTTTGTTTTATGTTATCTTATTATTATCTTTATTATTTTAGATGACTGTATTCTAATGAGAGAGAGAGAGAAAAAGAAAGAGTATGGATTTGGGTAGGTGGGGAAGTGGGGAGAGTTTGGGAAGAGCTGGGGGAAGAGAAACCCTAATCAAACGTTTTATATGAAAAAAAAATATATCATGGTTTTTAAAAAACTGAAAAAAAAATTCTGCTTAAGAAGAAAATTTTCTCAGAGCAGTTCTGCTGTGTCTTCTTCTTATCATAGCCACGGGCACAACAAAACAGAGGAACCAGCAGATACAGTTGGATACATTTGTTCTTCCATAACCACAGACTGGCTTGGTCTTGGGTGTCTCTGTAAGTTGAGGCCTCTTACCATGAAGGTGTAGACTACTTCTCTTCCTTCTGCAATTAGAAACCCTTGAAGCCACCAGAGAGATTCTGCCAGCTACCTTTCTCAGTGTTTATTATATCTCTTTCAGATTGCTCCCTATTTAGTATGTATTTTTGCTAGTTTTCATTCTGGAAATCAAATATCCAGTAACTGAAAAAAATTTCAAATCTAAATTGAGAACAGAATATAAAATATTTTAGTACTGCTTTTCTTCAGCTCTGAAAATGCATTTAGCTCAGCTTTTTATTTTCTCTACTATTTATTCAAGCAAATAAAAATTAATCTAAACAAAAATCTGTCTTATTTATACAATTTTGAATTTCTTCTAAATTATATCTTCTTAAATTTCCTTTGAGAACACAAACACTTGAGAGTGAAATATTTCAAAAAAGCTTGAAAATTAAGTTTTCAGAGTTTGTAAAAGCCCCTCGTTATCTCAGAGGGCCCTCCACAAGAAGGACTGGACTGCTCTACTGTTATTCCAGCGGAGAAGGTGATCACTGTGTGCTCAGTTGGCATACTTCCAATAGTTCTGGTCATCCAAATGAAGGTGATCACTATGTGTTCAGTTGGCATACTTCCAATAGTTCTGGTCATCCAAAAGCACTTGAGAATTAAATGTCTGAATTTTTCTATTTGCAAAATAAAATAATTTATATTTGAATTAAAGATAGTAATCAAAACTGAAGAGCCATATCTGGGTCATGAAGGAGTGAACATCATTTTATTAAAACCTTCAAGAGGTTTCACTTTAATGCTACTAACAAGAGTGCTAGACATACAGAAAAGCAGGATGAAATTACATGACTGAGATAAAATTTAAAAATATATTTAGAAATGTTTCTAATAAGCAAATGGTGTTGACTATGTACATAGTGTCTGATTAGGCACATTCTGATCAAGAAAGACTACAAGAAGATATTCCTATGCATCTCTAGTGTGTCACCTTAATTCATATCTACTTCAGTCCCAGATCATAGACTTCTAGAATAATATTATTTTAAAAAATGATTATTAGTTCTTGGAATTTTTTGAGATAAGTTTTGATTCTATTCACTGCCCCATTCCTCTCAGGTCTATTTCTCTACCCTGCCCACCCAACTTCATGTCTTGCTTTTGTTGTTATTGTTAAACACCCATCAAGTCTAATTTGTGCTACCCATATATTCTTGGTCTTCTACTGGAGTGTGGCTGACTCCAAGGGGCTGTACTCTTAAAGAAAACTGACTCTCTCTTTCTTGGTGTTATCTAATGCAGGGGTGGTCACAACCAGTGCCCCAAGTCAAGTCTTGCTAGCCATCAATAAGGCAACTAAAAGATAAAAATTAAAAATGGAAAACATAAAACCAAACCAACCAAAGAGCAAACAAACAAAACCAGACTTGTTCAGTGTGGCCACATTGGAAAAAGGACTAGAGACACAGCAAACTGTCTTTGGGGTCCTGAAGTTCAGTTCAAGTTTAGATGGAGCGCCGAGGATACGCACACCTAAGCCGTCCCTGTTTAGCTGTGGTCCCGCCCACCACTGACCCATCATTGTCTGGGCTTCAGTCTTATCCAGATAGGTGATCTGTCAAGTTGTTAGAACTGTGAAATCTCTTTCTGGGAGACCAATTCTTCCTCTGGATGACAGCATGAGATTCCTGGGGAAATTCCTATTTCTTTGTGGTCCATTGCTTCAGCAGTTTTATAGTGAGATTTAGAGATAAGAATATCTCTGTAGAATATTTTCATTTTTTTGCTGTCTGGTTACACTAACTGCTATCAATTGCCAAGAGGTCCTCAGTGAGGGGTGGGATTTTGTGCCCACATCTCTCCTCCATATTGCATTTGGGTTGGCTTGAGTTTGCACAGGTCTTATGCATAGTGTCCCAACTACTGTGAGTCCATATGTGCAGCTGTCCTGCTGTGTCCAGAAGACACTATCTCCTCATAGTTCCCCACCGCCTCTGGCTCTCACGCCGGAGGAGGGTGGACAGAGCAGAGGTGGAACATGGGGTTTTCATTTCTACGAAGGTGTTTTGTTGCCCTTGTGAAGGATCTTGTGCTGATTCTCTTGTTATAAAACCTCCCATTCATCTGTCTCACTGTGCATGCACTCTGCTTTTTCTCCAGTAGCCTTTAATTGAGAGTCCCACCAGGATCCCCACACATTTATAGTAATAAAAATCATATTCTTATTATTAAGTCTCCTAATGGCTTGGGTAGGGGTGGTAAACTCAGATGCATTTACTGGCAAGAAGGGTAACATAAAACATGAAATAAGGAAGTAATAGCTGGCCGTTGACAAATTGGGGAATATGTGCCATGTCTAAAAACATTCAGCTGATTGAAGACCATGACACTAGCCACTTAACATATGTCTGCGAGTGTTTTTGTTTAGGTATTTTAGTTTCCTTTCTTAACATGTTGGACAACAATAATAAGTAATTATAGATCTTCTGTCGTTTGAAACACAAACTCAAATACACAAGATCTGTGGCCTACTCACAACAACGCTAAAAATAAAGATGTGAAAGTATTTTCTGAGCCGGGTGGTGGTGGCGCATGCCTTTAATCCCAGCACTTGGGAGGCAGAGGCAGGTGGATCTCTGTGAGTTCAAGGCCAGCCTGGTCTACAGAGTGAGTTCCGGGACAGCTAGGACTGTTACACAGAGATACCATGTTTCAAAAGTAAAGAGAGAGAGAGAGGGGAGGGAGAGAGAGAGAGAGAGACTATTTTCTGATAAGAGTTCTGTTAACTAAAGTAAAGGACTTAATGACTGAAAATCAATTTTCACTGTCAAACTGACCCAGGAGAGCCATATTGAATTCTTAATTAATTAATCCTAATGTAATTATCTTCCTCTTTTTATTTATTTATTATGACTTAATCTTGTGAGGGCTGATGGGAGCAAATTTTTGTCCTGTGTGTGTATTTACTGGAACCATTAAGCACAGTGTTTCTATAGTATTGACTCTAAAATCAACACAACACTCCTCCGATTGCTATCTCCCAAATCAGTCTAACTTCAGAGGAGATTGCTCAGTTTAGCACCACAGGCAAGGAGCTGGTCTCTAAAGAACAACAGGGATGAGCAGGCGCTTTAAACAAATCTTACAAATATAATCTCACATGAGCACAGAACAGGCGGAGGAAACAAAGCCTGAGTAATCGCCAGTGGACCAGGGTGTGCCCTGAAGCCTGGGATCTGGAAATTGTTAATTCCTATTTTTCTCTCACCTCCCCAAAGTTTCAGTGCATGCCTTGATGTCTGGAACACAATCTGCACAAGATGCCTTCGCACGACAACATCTGGTTCTCAGGGAAGCCCACTGCCTGCTTTCTTGAAGCACCTCACCTTTCTGTCTGAAGTGTGTTCTGGCATCCAAAGATGTGTCTGACTTCCTCTGTGATCTTAGGAATCCCACTTTCTCTTCGCTCATAAAATCTGCAACCTGGTACAGGGATGGTAGAGATCTGTTTCCTGAGTGCACATTTTGGGGGATGGGAGGGCAACTCTTCCCTTAGACCCACTCACACAGTTCTCATCCCACCCAGGGACCAGACTTTCTTTTTGCCAAATGGTCTGCAGTCGAAACCACAAGCCCTCTGGTGATCAGTGAAATCATGCCTTTGTCCTCTTTGTCTGATGAATGAGGTAGATCTCTGTTCTTTTGTGAGAAGAACACAAAGCAAGCTAATATACAAAAGAAAACTCAGAGAGTTTTTAGAGCAAGAGTTTTCAAGTTTGAAAAAATGCTTTGAATTTATTACAGCATAGTTAGTATCAAACCCAGATGCTTTATTATATTAAAACATCTTTTTAAATCTACCTTTTAAAGAAGGATATGGCAATGTTGAAACATACATCCTCAAAATATGTCCTTTTATGAACTAAATACTGTGTGTTCCTGAAATGAATAAGGTGACAACACCATCAGCCTTCCCCCTCCAGACAGAGACGATTTCTCAAAAAGCCATATCCTGATTATATTGTTTTCAAATCACATGGAAGACCACAGCCACGGTGACTAAAGTTTTCCAAAGAAAGCTACAAATATTTGCAGAAATAATTTTCTATTTCAATTCCAGGCTGTTGGATCTCATTTGCAGTTTAGTATCTGTCTGTCTTCGTTTGCTTTCGTGATAAAACACTGAGCAAAACCAACCTGAGAAGGAGAGGGCTTGATTGGTGTGCAGGCCACAATCCATCCTCGAGGGAAGCCAGAGCAGGAATCTGGAGGCAGGAGCTGAAGCAGAGGCCGGGGAGGAACACTGCTTACAGGTTTACTTCTCAATGATCACCTAATCTGCTTTATTATACAACCCAGGACCACCTGCCCACAAGCGGCACTGTCCATGGTGGGCTGGGCCACACATATCAGTCATTAATCAAGAAAGTACCCCATAGGCCAGTCTGAAGGAGACACTTCCTCAGGTGAGGTTCTCACTTCCCAGGTGACTCTAGTTCATGTCAAGTTGACAAAATCAAACCAGCACAGTATTTCTTTCATACTCATAAGTCACCTTCTATTAAAACACAATAAGTCAAAACAAAAACATACCCAGAAAATGACTCGGTACCATTTTATTGAAAGTAAATGGGTCCCTCAACTTCACTTTGACTAGCTTTTTGACTCTGTAAATTACAAAATATTTTTCTAGTCATTTTAGAGGGACTTTCTTGCAGGCATATGTTCTTAGAAAGAGAATAAAGCAGTGGTACTACTTCATATCCTGCATACTCTGAACACTACTTCCCATCCGTTCTACATACTGTGAATAGTGGAGAGACACAGAAATTTGTGGGAGCTGCTTGTTTTCATATGTGAATGTTAAACTACAACCTGTCTTTGGGAGGTTAGAGGAGAAACTCCTTATCCGGGTACAACTGTATTTATTTCAAAAGAAAAACTTTTACCACTTGATGTGCTTAAGGAAGCCACAGAATAACAACACTGTTAACAGGAAAGTTAAGTTGGACATTGTGGCAACAACTCTGTGATCCCAGCCAGCACTCAGGAAGCAGAAGCGTGGAGAACACTGGAGTTCTGGGCTAGCTGGAACCCCATGGTGAGACCCAGTCTCCAATCAATTAATCATTCAACCAACCAGTCAAATGCTGAAGGACAAATAATAAAACTTAAACACACATTCATTCCATTTTTGCTGACATGATTGAGAATTTTTGTTCAGGTGTGACTTTTTCAGCCATCTAGATAAAATCATTGCACAAATCCCCAGTTTAGGTTATCCTAACAGCCCATGTTTATGTGGCTCTTTCATTGGCCAGTTTGAACCTCATACACACAATTCAAGTGACACCATTTAATGTGGTGAGAGTAATAGATGGAAAGAGGATTAAAAGGGCCATTTTCTGACTCAGGCCCATACGCTTGCTTTTGGAAGAGGATCATAAAGACCCACAAGGCATTGATACACAATATTTACATATGAATTACAGGTTTACAAAATAATACTTATCATTATTTCCAAACAATGCTATTTTAGAATTGTATGTGTATGTGATACACTGGTCAAACTTCACATTTAAACTGATTTAACAAGCACCCATGTAGTGGATCACAGCTCACAAACAGACTCCCAGGCACATGGTTGTGTGTTGGAGGGCTGTCTTTCGCACTCTGTGGAGTCACTGAGGCATCCTGCATCACACTTGGTGAATGTCCTGATATCATTTTAAGATTTTTTTTTTTTGAGTAGAGCTTTTGCTATTGTAGCCAGGCTGGCTTGGATTTCCAATCTTCCTGCCTCAAACTCCTGAAATGCTGGAATTACAGATACATACCATGATGTCCAGCTATCATCTAGGAATTCTTAATAATGTTACTCTTTCAGCTGTGTTGTGGAAGTGAAGAGGAATGGGACAATGGGTGTGTAGATGAGTGTGGACATGCATGCAATTGGCCTTACTGATATCTTTCGCTTCCCAGTCATGTATAATGTTCCTGACGTCCTATTAGCACAGAATCCTAACAGGTCTCAATGTGTGGGGATGCGGTATGAGTTGAAGTGTAACGTAAGCCTGCTGTTTTTCTGAGACACAACACTGACAGACTGGAGAGGGTATGCTTTGCAGCAGAGCCAAGACGTCCAATAAGAAGAAGGCAATGGCATCCCAAGAAAAAGACATCACTTACAGCCCTTGTCACGTCCTTTCTCTCTTGTCCCACTTCCTTGGATTAGCCAACCGCTTACACTGAACTTGACACTGGAGGAAAAAGAAAGAAGAAAGATCGAGACTCTCTCATTCTGGTCCTTCCTTAGTCTTCACTAGGTCAAGGACAGAACTCTGGCAGAGCGTGCACACTTGTGGAGATGTGATAAAAATATGCATGGCTTGATTTTGGGCAGCAATGTCATTGCTCTGTTGAGAATGAACAATACACACGCATCACTTGTGGGACATAAATTGCAGAATCTTAGTGATTCTCTATCACTGAATGAGTTACAAGTTATGGTTGCATTTAAAACTGATATTGAAGCTGGGTGAGGTGGCACACGCCTATGATCCCAGCACTTGGGAGGCAGAGACAGATGGATCACCCAGTTTGAGACCAACCTGGTCTCCAGAGCCAGTGCTAGGACAGCCCAGGCTACACAGAGAAAACCAGTCTCAAAAAGTCAAAATCATACAAACAAATAAATAAAACTGATATTGAACAACATAAATATACTTGGCAAAATTTACCCAAAGCTCGTAAGACTAGTCTAAGTTTTCCTTTCTTAGAATGATGTAAAATAACAAACTAATCCCAAACAAATGTAAACGGTGTAAAATAACAAATCCCAGACAAACGGACAAAAGGACCAACCAAACAACTGCACCCCACCCCCAACCATGGAAACCTGAGGGGCACCGGGAAAGAAGAAATAAAGATGCTTTTTTTTGTTATTTTTTTTTATTTTTTTAATCACTTTCCAGCTTTTGAATACAGAGCCCAGCATTTTCTTTTGTTTGCTTTTTGGCTATAGAAGGTGGAATGGTGCCTCCCAAGATATCTGTGTGCTAACCCTCAGAATTTATAATTATGACCTTACAAGGCAAAGACTATGATTAAGTCAGGGATCCCAAAGACACCTATGCTGGATTATTGAGATAAGCCCTAATTGTAATCATACTTATCTTTATGAGTCAGACAGGCAAAGGAGAAGACAGAGAAGAGGAAGAGATGATGTGACCTTGGAGACCAAGACTGGAATGAGGTGGCCTCAAGCTGAGTAACGCCCCAAGGCCACCAGCAGCTAGAGGACACTCACACAGGATTTCCTTTACAGCCTCTGTGGGGTCAGAGCCACTCAGATGCTCCATGTCACATGCCCCTTGTCTCTAGACCTGGTGGAGAATAAGTGTCTGCTGCTGTAAGCTGCCCACTTTTCAATGGCAATACGGGAACTGTATCCCTGCTTTGCCTCAGTGAACCCCTTTTCTAAAAAAAGAAACAAAGACCAAAACCACATGGGGTACCCTCTAGAATGGTTTCTAGGGCATTGACCTGTGGCCTCTCCCTCTCTGGGTGAGGCAGCTCCGGGAATTCCTTACCAGGACCCCAGCATTCTCCAGTCAACCTCACACATAGTTTCCCCTTTTTTCTCAGCTTTGGGCTCTGCATGCCTCGGGAAGGAAGAGCACATCAATGTCCTTTATTCCATCTGTACCATCCTCATTACTGCTAAGCTTTGGAGAGAAAGCTCAGAGCTCAGTAGATTTCTGCTGATTGATCAAATCCCTTGTTTGTTTTGAGGTTAATTTTATTTTCCACTTAACATTAAAAAAAACATATCGATAGCATTGGCAGCAGATAGACAAATCCTTAGTATCACATCTCAGGTAAATGTATTTTATTTTCACAAAGGAGTTGTAGGCTTACATATGATGTAAAATGAAGAACCCTTTTGCTACTGAAAGGGGGCAGGCAATCTCAGATGGTACACAAAACAGGGGTCAGGCTATACCATCTGAGTAGTTACTTGGAAGGCATTGGCCTGTACAGTAGCTACAGTGCCCAAGTCTGTTTAAACTGTTCGAGAGAGAGGGTTAGCACAAGTTGGGAGAAGGAATGCACATGGTGGCTACGGGCCTTTCAAAGATACTGAGAATGTTTTCTGAGGCTGGTGTGGATAGAAAGATGTTATAGGGGATGGAACGTAAGAAGACATTTCAACTCAATCCCTTAGAGCCTAACAAATCAAGATCACCTAATATATGAGAAAATGCAGGTGACTGAGTCAAGGAGACCTGTAGTTTGGTGCTGTGTCATGTTAGTGAGGTATGGATTTTAGAACTAAGGGCTTGACTGGAGAGACATTTATCCCTACGGGGTAGAGAAGGGATGCAGTAGTGTGGTTTGGGGAAATGGTATGGGAAATGCTAATGAAGACCTAGAGTTGCTTGAGAGATTATTAAACAGTAGAATCAACAGGATTTAGCAATGATGAGATGTGGGTGTTGAGAAGGGAGCTAAAAATTATGACTCCCAAAGTGACCTGAGTGCAAGGAGTTGTGTGAGTGATGTGTGTGAAAAAATGGCTGAGCACTGGGAGGTGTGTGAGTGAGGTGTGTAAGAGTGACCTGAGCACAGGAAGGTGTATGCATGAGGTGTGTAAGAGTTAGTGGAGCACAGGGATGTGTGTGAGTGTGGTGTGTAGGAAAGTGGCTGAGGATAGAATGAGTGTGAATGGATGAGGTGTGTTAAGAGTGAGCTGAGCATGTGGATGTGTGTGAGTGAGGTATGTAAGAGTACCCTGGGCACAGGGAGGTGTGTGAATGAGGTGTGAAAGAGTAGCCTGGGCACAAGGAGGTATGTGAATGAGGTGTGTAAGAGTAGCCTGGGCATAGGGAGGTGTGTGAATGAGGTGTGTAAGAGTAGCCTGGGTACAGGGAGGTGTGTGAATGAGGTGTGTAAGAATGACCTGAGCACAGGGATGTGTGTGAGTGAGGTGTATATGAGTGAGCTGAGCACAGTCTCAGTGTGAGTGAGGTGTGTAAGAGTGACCTGAGCACAGAAAGGTGTATGAGTGAGGTGTCAACAGTTGGAATCGCAGGTGTGGAATTGGAGCTCTAGAAATATAAAATTTGGAGCAGGGTATGGAGTCAGTGATTGAAGGGCTAGGAGAGGATCAGAGCTTACAAAGTAAAGAGAGGACAGGAAGAAAAAGAGGGTGCTGTCCTTGAGCAGATGACAGAAATGTTTACCTGGCACCCCCAGGCCCCAGCATATGGGTACTGTGAGCCTGTTTTTCCTAGTCAGGCTGACAGAAGCATAAACCACACAGCTATATTCATCCTTTCTAAAGCTTACAGCTTTGTATGTTTTGACAAACATGGCTTATGTAAGCATAACTTTGAAGATCAGACTCGGGGTTTTGTATATGAAGAAGAATCAGAAAAGCACACTGGGAAGACCAGGGAAGTGTGTGGAATGTGGAGGTTGGAGTGCCTTCAGCAAAGAAGAAAGCCCAGAGCATAAGCTAAGAAAAGAATGCTGGACTCAGCAGAGCACCTCCTGGTGAGCTTTGAGAGCTACTTCAGAGCCCTGGAAAGGGCTGTGAACTGAGGGCAGCAGGGAGGCAGCATGTATGGGCCGCTTCTCCGGGGAGTGTCCTGAGAGGGACAACCCAAACCAAGCCCTGTTACTAGAAAATCACCCCAAAGGGCCCTTTTGATTATAATAAACAAGTTCCTGGCATCAGTGGCATTTATTTGTACAACATGTGGGTCTTTACTGTGCATTTGGCTTTACTGGTGCTCCTTTAAGCTCTGCTGTAGAATAAATACACTTTACCACGGATGCCGCAAACCTGGCTGGAAAGGAGTTTGGGGTACAGAAACTGTTACCGTGGCCATTAGCGTGCTCCCCAAGCACATGTCCAGGGGTTTTACGACACGCAGTGAGTGTGCTGTGAGGAAACTTCAGTAATCAGCTGATTTGGGCAGGACCACGTCATTATCCTTTTCGGCAGTGTGATGTTCAGAGTGACCTTAGCTAGCATCTGGCATTCTCCTCTCACTCACAGACCTTCAACACCGTGAATAAGAAAGAAGGCAGAGTGTGGTAAGGACTCACTGTCCTGGGTCTACTTCTGCTCAGATTATGGGAAAAACAGCAGAAGGGAGGAAGAGAAAAGGTCAGTCAAACTCAGAAGTTTTCACGAAAGAAGAACGTTCTCAGTCATGATATCAAGTTTGGATATTGTATCAGAATGACCCAGTCCCGAGTCTGTATGTCTGTCTGTCTCACACACACACACCTATCTTACATTCGTCTTTTAATTCCCACTAACACCACACCAATCTTCTACTGTTGTTGTTTGGAGCTGAGCCAGGCAAATGCATGCAGTTGGGGCCAGGAGTAGCTGGTTCTGAGTTTATCAGTCTGAGTTTATCTTAGACTGATAGGATCAGAGTGCTTGACAATAGCAAGACCGAAAGCTCATCTAAAGCCTTCTCCCTTACTTGTGTGAGGGGCTACATTCCCCAGGAATTGTTACAGAACTGTGCTTTGCCTTCCAAAGTATCACCAAACAGGATGTTTCGTTCGGTAACTGGGGCTTGTAAGGAGCATTAGATGTGGCCCTGAAGAGATGAAATGAGTCACAGCTTTCTGTTACTCCTAGCCATGTGACTATGAACACACTACTAACTCTCCCTTCGCCTCAGGATTTCCATTAGTAAGTTGGAAACAATCTTAGTCCATACGTGATCTTATATAGGGTGTCCAAACAAGGTTGTGAAAGAAAGCTCCAGTAAATTCTGAAGGTTCAACAACTACTGGGCATTGCTGATATCACTCTTTGCAAATAGGTGGGCCATGTGTCCCTGCCAGAGTGCTAGAAGAGCTGCCCAGGCCGTACAGTCTCGTTTCATGTTGAATTTTCCTCCTGGGAAGCCCATCAGAGCACCTTGCCGGGAGTTGCTCCTTGATGGAACGACCAGCCATCTTCCAGAAACTAACAGAGAAACTTCCCAACAGGGGCATCCTTACAGCAGAGAATTACAATATTGTCTGGGCTCTGTTCCTCTCGGCTGGCTTTCTCTCACTTTACTGTGATGACTAAGAATAAAATTCATCAAGTGTTTCCTTTGCTGCATCATCTTCTGTTTCTTTATCTGTAGCTTCAGTAGCGAATTAGAGAATTTGGGAAATCACTGTGCAAGTAGAGAATTTGGGAAAGCATTGTGCAAATGAACCTTGGCTCAAGGCAAGGTGGACAGAAAGCTTTATCCTGCCTTCTGGTGGATTTGAGAGTGGAGAGTTGTTTTTATGAGAAGAGTCTTCAGACTGGTGTCATTAGCTCACAAACATTACCAATCTCTGTGCAACAACTTCATAATTGAACGTTCCATCTAGATCTAGTTGATTTTGAAGAAGCCTTTTAAGAAATGTTTAGGAAATAAAAACCCTTATCAGCCCAGAGATTAGACAAAGCATCCTACAGCCAGAATGGTAGAAGTAGAAAACTTGCTAGGGTTCATGATGATAAGATAAGTTAGCTTATGAGAAGCCAGGAGTAAGATAACGCGATTTGTGTATTTCCTTACAGAAGGAAGACTACAAATTGCCCTTTGCCTGTAAAAGTACATTTGTACTAATAGGAATGGTATGCTTGGGCCAAGGATGTGGCCCCTTGGAGATTTCAAAATCAGGGGAAGACTTTGAAATAACGGTGAAGCAACTGGTCAATATGTTGGTCATCACATGACTGAGGGACGGACTATGACCTTCACTTCCTCTTGCTTCACAGTTCTGTATGAGAACGGTGTGGTTTCTATTTGTGCTGTTGTATCTGTGCTGTGTCAAAAAAGTAATGCTCAAAGTAGAAAAGTCAGAACAATTATCCATGCTACAGAAATTCTGGTAGTTTCGCCGTTCCCTAGACCAACTAGCATATGTTTAAAAGCTTCATGTAATAAGATGATACCAAATATGTATTGAGTGAGATATTAGCACACTCTCTTCAGAGAGCTGGAGAAGGCCCACTGAGGGCCATTTTCTTGTTAGGTGTGGCTTTCTTCCTACCTCTCCATTTAGAAAATAGCCCTTTTGCTATTTCAAATGCCAAATGGTGAACAAAAAAGAAACTACGCGCCCCCCACCACCACCATCAGAAAAAGAAAATTCCAGAGAGATGGGATTAAATTTGGGCATGTCCAACAGGAGCTTTTAATCATTTGTTGTAGACTCTCTAAATCCCTCTGGAGTCCAATGAAATCTGAGGTCAATCATGGCCACAGCAGAGCCAATTCCAGCACCGTGGCCATTTTAGAGGCAGGTATTTATTCCACTCCCAAGCAAACTGACTCCAGAGAGATGACTGAGTTGCATTTTCTTTGGTTATCTATCTTGAGAAAGACTTATTTATTTGTTTACTTTTGTTTTCTGAGACAGGATTTTACTCTGTAGCTCAGGCTAGCCTGGAATTTACTCTGTAGCCAAGGCTTATCATGAACTGGTGACAACTTTTCTGCCTCATCATCCCAAGTGTTGGGATTATAGACATGAGCCACCATTCCTAGCTGTTAAGAAGGTGTTTATTATGACTATTCCATCACTGTTTAATTCAAACATTAAATTACTATATTTTCTCATTCTTTCTTTCAGGAGACAAGTACCTAACTTAAACTGGTCAGTTCTGTGTCAACTTCATTTGTTGGTCAATCTTGTGAGGGCTTTGTCAGCTACACAGGAACTGACCTACCTACAGGAGCTCTCACTAGGGGCACGTTTATTCCATTCCAAAGTGCAAACCCTTTCTGGTATGTCCATCATCCATACAAAACATGGAAATAAATGAAACAAACAAGCAAACAAACAAACAAACAAAACAAAACGCCTTCACCAAGAGGCTGTTGAGTGGATGCCAAGTGAATGAACGCCACAGTAGAGCTGTTTTCTCAGGAGCAAAGTCTGTTCTGATTGGATGAGAAGGCATGCTTGCATCCACAATGAAGATTAAGTACCATAGGCTGTCCATTTTTATCTATGGCTGAATTCACGGACTTAACTTGATTGAGCACAAGGTGTATTCAAAGCTCTTCTGGAGGCTGAAAGTGAGCAGAGAGTGCACACTATGGGGCAGCTGTTTCTGTGTATGGGAGACTCATTGGTAAAGATTGACACAGAGCTAAGAGATGGTTAATTCTCAAACTAACTGTAATCCTGGGCAATTTGTGGTTCACTTTTCAAATCACTAGCCCAATGATAATATCGTTGAGAATTTCATCCCAAACATTGGATCCAGACCATTTAATCTCTCACTGATTGTGGTAGATAACCTCTTGACTTTCTTCTGCTGCAATCTATGCTGTCTGGTGAGCCTGGAGTTCAGCAGTAAAAGATAACACCTCCTCTCAGTGGACTTTGACAAATGACAGGTTCTGTGTCTACTGGAACCATTTGACTCCCGTTCAGAGAAATCTGCACATCTCATGTGTTCTTTTTAGTTAATTATTTACTTTCTAACTTTTGCTAAAGTGTTTACGATGGGACTAGTGGTTCTTGGTCAGTTTAGCTGAGACTGCGGCACTAAAGTAAAAGGCAATGCATTTAATCTCATAAGGTTTGTAAAGTTCAGGGATAATGAACAAGCTGCTTTATGATGGGAGACAGGGGTGGAGAGGGGTTTTAATGTATGAAACTAGCATATTTCAGCTGCCTTAGCACTTTCAACACAGCAGCTCCCCAGGGCAGTACATGTGATGAACAGTGAACCCTGAAGACTCAGCTTGACCATACATATTCTAACCAACATATCACCTTCAGAGTCTACATTCTTTGAAGAAACCTGTTAATTCTGCTAAATCCAGTTTCACTGAACTATTGTGATGGATAATAGTACATCTAAAACCTTTTACACACAGCGCTTGATACACACTAAGTATTCAATACAAGCTACTTTTAAATCTTCCCAGCTTGAGTCCATCAAAGGGGCTTCAGTGATCAGGAGTTCACAATTATAATGATGTTTCAGTCCTACACTATCCTGGCGTCTAAGCCTCAAAAGCAGCATAAGAACAAAGTTCTAATAACCAGCCCTTTAAAAATGGGGTAATCATCTGTTTGCATGACTGTGAAAACCTGTAAAGCCTTGGAAACAAAAGTTTCATACTGGCTTACAGGATGCCTTTCTAGAAACACATCACTGATAGGCAGTTCTAACAGGAGACATGTTCCTATCCCCAGTCCTGGGATCCTTCATTTCCTTACTGAACTGGAACATAGTGATGCATGGCTAAGCAGATGCCCAGAAAAAGTAGTGTGTAACTGTCAGCCCTGACGAAGGTGGCCAACGTACATTATATGATAGGCTAAACACCTTATAAAAATATCTTCTAATCCTTGTAAAGAGATGTTATGGACTGCATCTTAACAGATAAAAATCAGAGTGGTTAACTGATTTTCCTAAGGCCTTCAAAGGTGTGAGTTAAATCCAAGTCGCTGGAGGAAGAATTGTTGTGCCACCACAGCGTTGAGAGCATGCTAGCAGTGAATCAAGAGAAGAAAGCCACAGTAGAAACACCTCATCATGCGCTCTTCTGGGGCATTCCCCAGCTCTGGTGCTCATATAAGGAAGTGTCCCAGGAACTGTCACTCCTCTTTGACTGAATTGAAGATACTCATCATGTCTACAATACTATTACAAAAATAAAAACACAGGGTTTGAAAGGGCTGTATTTTTTTAACATAGTATTTTATTAATTATTTATATTCATACAATGCACCCTGATCACATTCAATTCCCATTCCTCCAAGGTCCACCCTTCCATCCTCACATATCCCCCCTAAAACAAAACAAAACAAAACAAAACAAAACAAAACAAAACAAAACAAAACAAAAAACCACCAAGTCCAACTTGTGTTGTCCATACACTCATTGGAGCATGGTCAAATCCTGGTGGCCAGACCCTTAAAGAAAATGAGTCCTTCCCCACCCCAACCCCCACCAGAAGGCATCACGGTGAAGAGCTATACTTCTGCAACACTTTAGCATCCTTATCACACTTTTTAAGGGCTCTCTTCAATAGCTTTCTGTCTGGACTGCTTTTTTGGGGGGTGGTTGGGTGGGAGGTTGACACAGGAGCCTTCAATGTCTCTCATTCTCAGTCATGAGTCTGCAGTCATCGATACCACTGCGAAAGAAGCTTCCTTGCCCATAGCAGCACAGACCATGGACATCAACAAATTCATGCTGCAGCATGAACCACAGACGTCCTTCAAAGAGACTTAATCCAGAAAATGAACCATTCTTCATCTCGGTTATCTTATTGCTCAGTGTCAGGGTGCTCTGTGGTTGGACAGTGTGTCAGGTGACAGGACCTTCTTGAGCTTCAGGCTACTGTGCACCACCCCACCCTCAGCACCAGCCATCTTGCCAGCACCAGCGACATCATCATCCCTGCTTGCAGCCCCTCAGCAGCCCGCACACTCTCCCCCACCCTCCTCAGCAGGGCCACACGTGCCAGCGGCAGCAGGGGCAGCTCCACTGAGGCCAAGGGCCAGCCCTACTCCTCAGCAACACGCTCCTTTCTCCACCACAGCTGCACTCCCGTACCTGTAGCCACTACCGTGTCTCTGGTTAGGTTTTCTCCGCGGCTTGTACGGCTTCATTCTGCCATCTTTTTTTCCATCCATGAAACCACTTTTTAAAGGCATCTTCCCATAAGACCTGCCCTTTTTCCAGTTGTTCATGAGACATTCTGTGCAGGCTCACTCTCCTCTACTGCCTCCCCAGGAAGCCTCTGTGGGTCTCTCAGGCTCTTGGGAGTGGCCCTCTGGGCCCCAGGGATGCTGG
>CABHPP010103314.1:5129-20319 GCA_902168425.1 Peromyscus attwateri | reverse complement strand
GAGAGAGAGAGAGAGAGAGAGAGAGAGAGAGAGAGAAGAGGAGAAGAAAAGAGAAAGAAAAGAAAGAATGATAGAGATGATTGTACAGGTGCTCTGGTGCCTTTCTGCCTAAGTAAGGGATCTCTTCCTTACATATCTTTTATCTTTCTTCAATAATGTGGAAAAGCAATGAAAGTCTGTATGACTGAATAAACACAAAACTCGAATTGTATTAACTATAACCTGGCATATTGCTCTTTATTTCCAGTTGGAAACTAGCTAGGACATGGAGACGTGTGCTAGGAATCTACACAGGATAAATGGATGGAGACAGAGGAAGAGAAATTAAAAACAAATGGAGTGAAGGAAGACGGGCTGCTGGCTCTGTTAAAAACTAACACGGATCTCCTTACACTGCCATGTGCGGGGCTGCCCCGTCGTTTCCATCCCTGTGGTCTTTTCTCTCATCTGAGGTCTTCAAGCTGCTGCAGTACTTGCCACTGCTCAGAACTCACTCATTTTATTTAATTTATTGTTTGAGAGTTTCAAACATGCATATAATGTGCTTTGATCAAGTTCACCCTCACTCCCCACCCCCAAGTTCTCCCATACTCTCACTTTCCCTTCCAAGCATCATGTACATTTAAAAAAATTCCCTGAATCCACTAAGTGCTGCTCATGTGTGCGTAGGTATAGGACCATCCAGTGAAGCATGGCTAGCCTATCAGAGGCCACATCCCCAAAGAAAAATTACTCTCTTTCTCTCAACCATTAATTAAAAACAGCTCCTCAGATAGGGGTAGGACTCTGTGAGTACCTCCCACACTATTGCTGGAATCTTGGCTGGCTTGATCTTGTGGTGATCTTGTACATACAGTTACAGCTGCTGTGAGTTCACGTGGCAATGGCCTGTCGTGTCTGGAAAACACTGTTTCTCAGCAGTCTCCACTACCTCTGGCTCTTACCGTTATTTCCGAAAGCCCTGTGTTCTCTGAGCTTCAGAGGAAGGGAACATGATACAGATGTTCCACTCAGGAACATGATACAGATGTTCCACTCAGGGCTGAGCACTCCACAGTCTCCTAGTCTTTGCACTTTGACCAGCTGTTAGTATTTGTCTTAATTGCCAACTGCTGCAAAAAGAAGCTTCTATACTGAGGGTTGAGAGCTGCTTTAGTCTATGGCTATAAAGATAAGCATTTAGGGAGAGGTTCAGTACTATATCCATTTATCAGAATAACAGTAGCAGATTCTCTCCTAGGGCCCGTGACCTTACCAGCTATAAGAACTTGGAACAGTTAACAGAGTTACTACCTCTTTATTGTGGAGCTGGCCTTAAGTCCAATTTTTTAAAAAAGTGGTTAGTTACTCCAATTACATTTGTGCCACTATTCTACCAGTTAGGGACTATCTTGTCAGAGTGGTCATTGTTGTAGCTTGTGGGGTTCACAGCTGGGTCAGACTGTGGGTTATGTTGCTCTCCAGTAGCGTGCACAACTCCTTCTAGTACAATGAGAACTACCGGACAGGGGTGAGGCTTCCAGGTTGGCACCAGCTTCATTTCTGCACATGCTATGACTCCGGCATATGATATTTTCAGCTACTAAATCTTACTGTTAGGTTCTGAAGGGTAACCAAGAACAATGGGAATAGCTTGTGTTGCTTTGGGCATCTATGGGACCCCATTCACCAACAGGTCACATCAGGCACTGGGCTTTTTACAATTTAGTGTATGGCATCTGGGAGAGGCGTTATCCTCCATATAGGGTAACTCTCTTTAAAATCTTTTAATATATGTATATATTTTAGGTGACTTCTAAAATATTGGTTTCCATCTGGCTTTTTCAAAGGTCTTTAGTATACAACTTCCTCTGGTCTGCCTTTTGATTCCCTAACCACTTATCCTTCCTGCCCTATTACTTACTTTCTCCCCTCATGATATCTGTGTTCTACTACACCCTATCCTCTGAGTTCCCCATGGCTCTCTCTAGTTTTGTTTTTTTTATTTCTACAAGTACTTTAGTTTAAACACACGTATCTGAAGATTCAAAGCTAGACTCTACATGAAAAGGAGAGCATGCCGTATCTGTGTTTCGGCATCTTTTCCCACTCCTCTTGTCCCTTAGTTAACATCTCTTTGGATTGCAAGGCTGTGATTTCCTTGGTCAGCACTGTTTAAATGAGTCATTATATCATCCTTGCTGTAGGGCCAGCGAAAGATTCTCAGTTCTGCAAGGGTCATTTGGTGATCGTCTACTGAACAAAGTGGCTTCAAGGATCAAGGCATATCAGGGGTTAACTTTTGTGACATAGTTCCATTTGACAGTCAGGAAAACCATTATAACCCATTACATGGGTGTGTGTGAACTGCCTGAGTTTAGGCGCATCCTGTGTGTGCAGATGCCCACAGAAGCCAGAAGCAGGCATGTGTCGTTGGCATATTTGTGTAAAGATGTGTTGCATTTGTTTAACTATGTAAACGTGTGCTGCTGTTTCACCTTCCCTGCCTAAACCACCTGATTGGTCTAATAAGAAGCTGAACAGCCAATAGTGGGGGAGGAGGTATAGGCAAAACTTCCAGGCAGACAGAGTAAGTACGAGGAGGAATTTAGGCTAGGAGGAGAAAGAAAAAGAGAAGCCAGGGAGATGCCAGGAGCCAGGCAGCCAGACAGGGAGGAAGCAGGGAAGCAGGACATACAGAATGAAAGAAAGGTAAAAGGCCCTGAGGCAAAACCTAGATGAATAGAAACAAGTTAAATTAAGTTAAAAGAGCTTGTGGGACAAGCCTAAGCTAAGGCAGAGCATTCATAATTAGTAATAAGTCTCTATGTCTTTATTTGGGTGCTAGTTGGTGGTCCAAGAGAAAATTTCAGCAACACAGGCATCACATCCCCAGGAACAGGGTTACATGTATTGTAGGATGTTCTGTATGTCAAATGTGTTGCTCTGATTGGTTAATAAATAAAACACTGATTGGCCAGTAGTCAGGCAGGAAGTATAGGCAGGACAAGGAGAAAGGAGAATTCTGGGAAGTGGAAGGCTGAGGCAGAAAGACGCCGCCAGCCACCGCCTCCATGAGAAGATGTTAAGATATCGGTAAGCCACGAGCCACGTGGCAACTTATAGACTAATAGAAATGGGTTAATTTAAGATATAAGAACAGTTAGCAAGAAGCCTGCCATGACCATACAGTTTATAAGTAATATAAGTCTCTATGTGTTTACTTGGTTGGGTCTGAGCAGCTGTGGGACTGGTGGGTGAGAGAGATTTGTCCTGACCCTGGGCCAGGCAGGACCAGAAAAATTCTAGCTACAGTTACAGGTAGTGGTGGCTGCCTGATGTGGGTGTAGGCAGCCAAACTCAGCTCCTCTGCAAGAACAGTATGTGTACTTAACCACTGAGCCAACCCCTACAATAATATCTTAGTATATACAAAAAGAAGACAAAGCAGATCAACCATACTCCAGCTGTGAAATACTTTCAAATACGTTTGTGAACAATAAATGTACTCCTTAACAAGATGTCAAAGTGACATACTTTTTCTGATAGCAATAGGAAATCTCAACCTTGTCGTGAGTTTGCATGATATTTTGATAACTATAATGACTACAGTGTAATATAAAAATGCTGAATTCCAATTAAAGGTTGGTGAAAATGTAATGTGATTTACATTAAATTAATTTGCATAACATAATTTAACGTAAATTTCATTTTCATCCAAGTTCAAAAGCCTTCCTCAATTTTTTTTTCAAGGTATTTTAGACCTCGTGTGAAGATAAGTCAGAGTGCTCAGCACAGCAGCTGTTTAATAGAAAGCTTTCTGGATTATTTATTACTTAAAAATTTTCTCTGAAAAATTGAAATGATACTATTGTTGTTATGGTGAAACACATAATATTGCCAGTTTCTTAGGTTAAAAGAAGTTTCTTCAATTTCATATGGTTCAATATAATATAATTTAGTAACTATATAAAGTAACACATAAAACTAAATTTTCAGACTTGGGATGTTTCTACCGTAGGATCCAGCTATACCACTTCTAGGCAGACATCCAAATGACTTTGTATCCTACCACAGCGATAATTAGACATCACATGTTTGTTGTTGAATTTTTCACAATAACCAGGAAATGGAACTAGCCTAGATGTCCATTAATGGAAGGATGGATAATGTCAATGTGATTGTGTGTGTGTGATATGTGATATATATTATATATATATATATATATATATATAATATAAAATCTTGCCCATCTGTGAATGAAAATGAAATTTACAGGAAAATAGATGTATCCAGGAAGAATTATACTATATTACTATAGGATCCAAGCTAAGAAAGACAAAAATAAATAAAAATAAATCACATGATCTTTCTCATAGGTGGGCCCTAACTTTTAATGTTTATATGTATATAAATATAGGGAGCAATCATGAGTAAGGTCTATGAAACTAGACAAAAGACCATGAGGGAAACGAAATGTGTTTAGAGCTGGGGCGGGAAGCAGAAGGTCACACAGGGCATGTGGAAGGAGAGGCGGCCAGGGAGAGTGGGCACACGCAAGAAGAGGGAAGGGAGGAGAGAGGAACAGCAAAAACAAAGTTTGTTTAAAAAGTGCCGCAGTGAAACCTAATTCTTTGTATGCTAACAACAACAGCAACAACATCAAGAAGAAGAATGATAACTCCAATCCAGTAGTCACACAGACGGCCCTGGTTAAACTAAGTGGGTCACAAAACAAACCCCAAAGTCATGAATCTGGAAAAGGGACGGGTATGGGGCGAGTGCTGGAGATGGGAAAAGAGATGAGAGGGGGTGGGAAGAGAGAGCAGTCAGAAGGTATATAAACACGAGAAACTGCCATCACAACCTTAATTAACAAAAAAAGAATGATCAATAAGAACATTTGTCATTTCGTCTCAAGCATGTGTGCTTTAATATTTTAAACCAAGCCGAAGAAAATGTCAGAGTGAAAAACCAAACAAACGTGTATGTTAGTTTAGTGACTTTTCTCTTAAAGCATGGACGACTTAGCAATCCATGTCTGACTATTTCTTTTTAGTCTTTCCAGTATTTGTTGACAAAGACAAATGGGTATGTTTTGAGGTTGTTCTGAGATTTATTATGCTTTTAAACGTATCTCTTTATCTCCTTAATTATACAACATTTGTTATGTCTGAGACCTATTCATTCCTAATGATTCATTTAGAACTAGGAAATCTCTTTCGCTTTGCCAAAAAGTTTATTCTTACTAATTTAGAGGAGGTCCACGACCTGGCTCCACTTAGATGTCATATGTAATTGAGAAAGATATTTTAATGATAATCACCTCCAAATGAGTTCCTAGTACAATCCCAGAAGTAACATGTCACCCCAGGCAGTCCCTGCCATCCCCTTTGGTAAGCCTGGAAGCAAAGAAAGCCTTTGGTTATTTGATACCACCCCAAGTTCTTATGGGGATACTGCGCCGTGTGCTTCCCTGAGCCCCATAGGGAGGGCAAAATGGGAAAGTAGCTGATCTTCATTCTGCTATTAAGTAGAGTGAACCTGGAACCTACCTCTGTCCGGGCAAAAAGTAAATAATAAATACTTAGTGAGTTGAAAGAAGAAGGAAATAAAATGATGAGGAAATAGCACACTAAGTGTTCTCCTTGCCTAAAGCTGATTAACGAAAACCGTCTGTAACAATAAATTTAATGCCCCTTGCTAACTTTGCATTCTCAGAAACATTGTCAGTCCTAAAAAGTGTAATTAATTGGAGAAAAATAACTAACTTTGTGAGTATTTGAAACAATATCAGATTGAACATTGCATATCCTCTGTGAAAAATATGTATTAATCAGATTTAATGTATAAATAAGTTGCTATATACTTGACTAAAGGGAAAAACACCTTCCAAGATTTATCAGAGACATCTTTAATTCAAATTTCTGGTCATATTATTAAAAGAGCTATTATATAAAAATACGTTCATAAGAAAAATAAAAACACCTGCTATATACCAGGTGCTCAAAAGTAATGTAGGGATTCAGCCTGGGGAGACAGCTTTGTTGATGAAGTGCCTGTGGAATAAGCGTGATTCAGTGCCATGCATCTGTACCTCAGCCCTGGAAAGGCAGAGACAGCAGGTCCCTGGAGCTCATTGACCAGCTAGCCTAACACAATCAGTGAGAGACCCTGACTCAAAAACCAAAGTGGAGAGTGATGAGGAAAATACCATATGTTAACCTCTAAATTCTACCTATGTGCATGACCTGCAAGCGTGCATCCAGACAAACATGCATATGCACCACATACAATACTCTATTAATTGGAGTTATTCATATATGTAAAACATCCCGTGTTTTAACTTTTTTCTTTATAATTTTGCAGCAAAACTTGAACATCTATTCATGGTTACTAACAATGCCTATTTTTTTCGTATTCTAGTCTTTCTTATTAAAACTGGGGGTCTTCATACATTTAATTGACTTCTGACAGCTCCATTATTTTGTCCTAAAAATTTGATAGTACTTGATTGTGTGTAACCAAAGTATTGTTCACTTATATGTGTACATTACTCTATGTTTTATAAGTTTTATCCAGTATTTTATTAGTATTATAGTTTTGTTTAATGGGTTCTTACAGTTTAATTACTTTTTTGTGAATGTGTTGCATCCATGGGTATGTGTGTGTATTTGTTTGTTTGTGTGTGTGTGTGTGTGTGTGTGTGTGTGTGTATGTGTGTGTCTGTGTGTGTCAACATAAAGTGTCTTTCTCTATTTCTCTTCACCTTAGTTTTTGAGGCATGGTCTTTCCTTGAGCCTGGAGCTCACCAATTTACCTCAGGCATCTTTCCGCCCCCCAATCCCCAAAAACTGGGGTATAAATGTGCTCCTTGGAGTCTAGCTTTGCATGTCGGCATTGGGATTCAACTCCAGGTACTCATGCTCACACAGAAAACAGTTGACTGACTGAGCCATCCCATCCATCCAGCCTCCAAGTTGAATTTTTTATATCACATCTTTGCTCCATCTAGTCCGAGCATAAGGAATTATCTAAAAACCTAGTTATATTACTTTCAAAGTGATAATTCAGGTATCCCAAAGTCTTTTATTTGAACCCCCTCATGGTTGGCAACCACAGCTGCACAGAAGTTACCCATAAACTTGTCATTACTTTTGAGTTCTTTCCGTTGAGCTCTCAGTTGTTGCAAACCACAATTATAGTTGGTCAGTCCACACTTGTTTTCTTTCCCAGAATTTTCTTTTCTATTCTCAAGTGTTTATTTTTCAGATAAACTTTAGTCATTTTGCAAGTTCCCTTGAACATCCAATGTTGATTAGCATCGTGTGGACACTTAACCCCATGCCTGACATATAGTAAAACTTCCGTAAGTGTGGAATATAATTGTATTTTTAGTAATGATTCTGGTTATTGCATCATATGTGATGAAGTGTCATGAAAGTTCTTCAAAAGTATGGAGAACATTGATAATTATTTACAGCATCAAGTCTTCCTCTCAAAGAGAAAGATTGGAGCTTTGCAAAAATCTGCCTCAGTGGTTGGAATATTCTCATCCAACGACAATGTACTCAATGTCCTCTCTTTTATGTGGCCATCATATACCTTCTATCCTCCTCAAAGCTCTGCTCTCCAATGTCTAGACTGTGGAGGAAATAGACATCACCTTCATCTTCTTCCACCCAGATTTGCAAGCTGGTCGCCATTTGCACTCCTCATCTCCTTTTCCACCTCATTTACACATGATCATCATGGTACTGAATCCAATGGTCATTTTCAGGCCTTATCTGATCGATGAGGATGAAACAGGGCTTATATATTTCCTGTATGGAATACCCTTTTCTGTGGCATTTCTGTCAGGTTTCCTCTTCCTGTTTGACTATTCCCTTCCCAATCTCCTTTCTAGTTCCTTCTCTTCTCTTTGACTTTTTTTTTTGTTTGTTTTTTGTTTTTTGTTTTTTGTTTTTTGAGACAGGGTTTCTCTGTATAGCTTTGCGCCTTTCCTGGAACTCACTTGGTAACCCAGGCTGGCCTCGAACTCACAGAGATCCGCCTGGCTCTGCCTCCCAAGTGCTGGGATTAAAGGCGTGCGCCACCACACCCGGCTAAATAAGTTTTTTTGTTGTTGTTTTTTGTTTGTTTGTTTGTTTTGGAGCTGAGGATCGAACCCAGGGCCTTGTGCTTGCTAGGCAAGCGTCTTCTCTTTGACTTTTAAATGTTCAAGTTCTTCAAGAATTTCTTCTGGGCCATTTGGTTTCTTCCTGTGTTCATATTTCATTCTTGAGTAATACCTCTTTAAATTTTAAATATTGTATGGATGCTATCATAGTTAGGTTTTTATTTCTGTGAAGGGACATCATGACCATGGCAACTACTATAAAGAAAAACATTTAACTGGGGCTAGCTTAGAGTTTAGGGATTTAGTCCATTATTATCATGGTGGAAGACATGGTGTTAGGGAAGGAGCTGAGAGTTCTGCATCTTGATCCACTGTGTATCACACTGGGTGTAGCTTGGGTATAGGATACATCAAAGCCCACCTCTGCAGTAGCACACTTCTTTTAAACAAGGCCACACCTACTCCAACAAGGCCATTCCTCCTAATAGTGCCACTTCCTATGGAGGCCATTTTCTTTCAAACTACCACATTCCACTCTCTAGCCTCCATAGGCTTGTGGCCATGTTATAATTCAAAAATGCATTCAGTCCAACTTTAAAAGTTCCCATAGTCTGTAACAGCCTCAAACTTATTTAAAAGTCTAAAGTTCAAAGTTTCTTCAGAAATTCATGCAATCTCTTAACTGTAATCCCCTGTAAAATCAAAATAAAAAAGCAGATCACATGCTTCCAACATATAATGGCACAGGATATATATTACCATTCCAAAATGTAGGGAAGGGAGCATAGTAAGGAAATATCAGACCAAAGGAAGACTGAAAACAAGCTGGGCAAACTCCAAACTCTGCATCTCCATGTCTGATCTTAAAATGCTCTTCAGATCTCCAATTCCTTTCAGCTTTTTGGCTGCAACATACTTCTTTCTCTTGGACTTGTTCTACTCCTTGTTAGCAGCTCTTCTTGGCAGGCATCTCACAGCTTTGGCATCTCCAACATCTTGGTGTCTCCAAGGCAATCCAAGATTCACCTTTACAGCTTCACACAATGGCCTCTCCAAGCTTCAATTCAGAGACACCCCTGACACATGCCTGGCCTCACTGGCTTTCCTTAGTCATGGAGGAAGATTCCATAACCCTTTCTTTTGTCCTTAACTCTAAAGCCAGAATTACGTTGCCAAAGCTACCAAGTTCTGCTGCTTACTGGGGCTGGAACGTGCCCCCTCATTCAATTACATCTTCACCAGCTTTCTGTTTTCAATGGTTTCCTTCAATGCCTAAGCTTGGCTGTCCTGAATCTCAATGTGTAGACCAAATTGTCCTCAAACTCAGAGATCCACCTGCCTCTGTCTCTTGAGTGCTGGAATTAAAGGCATGCATCACCACACCCTGTTATGACCTTTTCTTTAATTCCTTTTCATAAGTTGGAAGCTTAGAAGTGTGGGATCTTGCCCAGAGGTCACCACTCCCTTTATTTCATTTCTTAATCTATTTATGTCTGTGGACACAGGACTTAGCTCCATTCCACTTCCTGGTATCCTTTTCTCCTCAAATTGTACATTTTGTATTTTTCCTTGCTCAGCTTACTCCTTTTCATTATAAATCTTTATAAGCATGAACACTAGTAACCATACCACAGAGTCATCTAGGCTGTTTTGAAATTTCCTCTGGCAACTGAATTAATTCAAATTTTTTACTTCAGCCTCAGGCAGACTCTTCAGATAAAGGAAAAAGGCAGCCACATTCTTCACTAAAATATCACAAGAATAATCTCTAGGCCATGTATTAATATTCTTCTCCTCTGAAACCTCTTGAGCCAGGCTCCCACAGTTCATCAAATAACCCTCAGCACCACTGTCTTCTATGCTCCTACAAGTATGGCCCATTAAGCAACACTTAAAGTGTTCAACTATTTTTCTAGTTCACTGTCCCAAGGTCCATATTCCTTCAAACAAAAACATGGTCAGGCCCCAGTCTCTGGTACCAACTTCTGTCTTAGGTAGGCTTTCTATTGGTGTGAAAAGACATCACAACCATATCAGCTATTACAAAGGAAAACATTTAACTGGGGCTGGCTTACAATTCAGAGGTTTAGTCCATTATCATCATGATGGGACATGCATTCAGGCAGCCATGGTGGTGAAGAAGGAGTTGAGAGTTCTACATCTTAATCCATAGGCAGCAGAGGGAGACTGTGTATCACACTGGGTGTAGGTTGAACATAGAAGACCTCAAAGTCTGCCTCCACAGTGACATACTTCCTCCAAAAAGGCACATCTATTCCAAAAAGGCCATACCTCCTAATAGTGCCACTCCCTATGGGAGCTGTTTTATTTCAAACCACCACAGATGCCAAAGCTGTGAAACTTTTGTCACTGGCCCATGTCTCATCTGTGTCCTTGCTTGATATACTTTCTTGCTGTCTTGAAATATCTACTTAGAAAATCTCCTTGGCATGTTTTCTAAATATGAAACAGAATCAGACCATTGATTCCACTTTAGATCTTTCTTTGTTGCTCCACCCTCAACTTAGAAACATTGTTTCTCCATCAACTTGTGTCCATGCCCAAATCTGGACATCAGCTTTGATACTTCATTTGATCTCATATTCACACCACTGTCCAGTGCATTCAGGATATTGTGAATGTATTCATTTATTCCCCATCTCACTGCCCCACTCAGTTCCCAGGACCCCACCCCTGGCTGCAATAGTAGTCTCCTTTCTTTCATTTTGTCCATACTCATGGTATCCTTTCCAAGTAAGTTCTTCTCCATGTAAAGGAAAGGAGCTGTTTAAAATACAAATTTGATACTATTGCTTTCCTTAAATCACCATTAGAAAGTGGTTTCTTAACACTGTTATGACGTAATGACTATAATTCACAGTGCTCAGTAACTATCATTGCCCAACTTCCACACCACCTGTCAGTCTTCCATATAACCATTAAGGTCTGTTCTGTGCCCAAACACTACTCCTCTAAAATGAATGTGTTCCATCTCCCATCTCCACTTTCATTTGATCAGTTCTGAGTCATTCAACCTCTCTAAATACTAAATCCCCAAAGAAGCCTTTCTTGACTCTTGAGTGAAGATTGGACTCACATGCCATTTGCACTATGGTACTCAATAGTTTCCCTCCAGCTACATTGTAGTAGGTAGTATATAGTGTTTGTGTGTATTTGTTCAAAAATTGTTTGTTAGTAGACAGTACTCTATATGATGTCAGTGACTGCATAATCTTTAACCATCTTTATTAACCAGGTCACGTGCAGTTGTAAGAAACAGCACAAAGAGATCCTGTCTGCCCTGTTGCCCCCAGTGACAGCATCTTCAGAGGCCATATCATAGCCCAGACATGTACACAGTCTATCACTGCATGCAGATTTTAGCAGCTCCCCATTTGTATCCATGCTCAGTGCTGTGAGACTTTATCAGGCAGATTTCCATGATGCTGCCACAGTCTGAGGTGGCTCCATCACAGAGGTCCTTCATGCTGCCCTCATATCCAGTCATTGTCAACTCTATAAGTTTTCAAATTATAATATCTCTATGACTTACATTAGAACTAAATATGTAGGGACTCCTTGAAGAGTATTTGCTAAACAAAAAAAAATAGAATAAGAATATTAATGTTTATCAAAAGAGCATTGTTTAGAAATACTTATAGAGATGATAAAATATAAAAATAAAGAATATATACTGATAGCAGCTCACTTTAAAAATAATGAAAAAATCACACAATAGAAAATACTTAAGTAAACTGTGATTAAACTTGGCAAATTATGTTAAGGAAACTATATTTTTTTGTAATTTTATTTTTTTACACTTATCTGTTTTGGTTTGTGTGGGGGGGATGCACACGTGTCATGGCACATGTGCATGTCAGAAGACAACTTGCAGAAGCCAGTTCTCTCCTTCTACCATGTGGGTCCCTCGGTTAGAATTCAGGTCACCATGTTTGGTGGCAGGTATCTTCGCTTCCTGAGCCATCACACCAACCCTCAGGAAATGTTAGGTATGAAACCAAACAAACAAAATTATCATATATAAAAATGAGTTGAACATGTAGATACAAGTTTTTAAGAAAGTATATTTATTTTTGTGTTTTGTGATACTTGAACTGCTTTGCAAATCTGCTTTCCTGCTCCACATAGACTGTACTAGAGTACCTGAGGAGGAAAGAAAGCTAGGATGCCACCTATTCTTTCCTATGTGTATTTTAGGGTCTAGCCTGCTAAAGTTAGAGAACCCTGGTGAGAGAGTATATAAATCTTTATAAGCAAGGTATTTTTAAAGACCAATCCTAAATTAATCTAATAATGTATCTCCTAAAATACATAGCATATCATGGAGAGAGGTTTATATGCAGAGGCTAACTCATTAACTGGTCAAACCACAATGTTTTAATGACAGAGAAAGACTTTTTGAATTTTTTTACGTATGAATCAGGATATAAATAAAAGTAGATAAAGTGAGAAAAGACAAAAATGAGAGAATTATTTTGCCAAATGGTAATGCAAGATTCTACTGTAATACAAAGGCTTCTACACTGACATCATCCCAGGAAATTAGAGGCTGGCTGCAAATGCCTTCTGTCCAGGTCATGTAACTTCTCTTGAGTTTTAGTTTGCACACCTGGAAGTGTGGCTTGTGCTTACAACACCGTGCTCTTACTAAAGACAGAATGAAATAATAAATGATCAAGAACTAAAGAGCTACCTCAGTATTGGACACACAGCAGTTTCTATACATACATACATACATACATACATACATACATACATAAATGTAAAAGGGAAACTAAAAGTTGATTTGTCACACATGTCCTCCTAAGCTCTATTCACCTGACTGGCTTATTTAGAAGCCAGAGGAATTCAGGTTACAATTCTGAACAAGCTCCTGATAAACAAGCATTGACATTCAGTTGCTGTGACTTTCAATGGTGACTCAAAGCAAAAACCAAGTCACAGGACCCACTGGAGTCTTTAATGCAAGGAAGGCCTTGCTAAGACAGTTGTACATTTCTCCTAGTGAAGAGCTAGCCCCTGCCTACCTCTTGCCCATGCTGTGGAGACCCCTAGATGTCAGGCTCACTAACCCCGACTAATGCCACTCATGGTTTGGAACAGAAATGTGACTCTAACACTTTCTACCAGGCCCTCAGTAAGACCTTGATGAACCACCACCTTGGTCTGCCTTAATGATCTTGTGACAATCCACCTCAAGGCCTGGGTTTGCCTCAGCCAGACAGGGAAGGTTTCCAAGTCTTTCCCACAGCACTTTCCTCTCCTGCTGGGGTTCGGATGCCCAAGGCTGTGAAGTGCCTGTGAAGGGCAGGGTTGCTGCTGTCACTCTGTTGCTAACTTGCTCCTGGAGACTCCTGCTTGACCCCTGAGGTCCTCCCGTCTGGTTCTGGCTTCGTGGCGCTTTTTCTTATCTCAGTGCTGCTCTGAAGCTGAACTTGGAAGACATTTACAAACTTGGCTGGGAATGAGCTTGTAGCCACCGTGCTCAAGTCTCTGCTGAGCCCAGTCACTATTTAATCATGTTGGTGGATGCAGAAGAAAAGAGAGAAACCACTTAAATATGGACTATAATAGTCCCTGACTTCACCTCCACTTGTGAGAAATAATCACTCTTCCTAGTGACACATACAGGAAGTCAGAAGAATGCCATTTACTGCTCTTGCTTTTAGGGTATTTCTCACTGTCGTATATGACATCCCATTTGTCATCCGAAAAATGGATTTCATTGACATATTGGTTATAAATTCATGCAGGGAAAAAGGCCTCTTCTGGCATGTATGTGTGATATATGAGTATACACAACTCAATACAGCCTTAATTATAATATGCATGTCCTATAACTTACTTGTGTTTTTGTCCTGGCCACACTTTCTTCTCAATGTCCAGGATGTTTCAAGATGTGTAGTTTTCTTCTGATTCTACATTTCATTTTAAATTAAAAAATTTTTTAAACTGGAGGGAGATTTTGTCTATTTCTTATGTAGATGGTACTTAATATCTTTAGACATATTAATTAACCTTTGAAAGATTAATTTAAAATATATAGGAAGAGTGTTTTCACTGTCAAGATGGTGGGACAGTCATTACTAATTGTGTATCTGAATTTTGAGGTTGTTCAGGTCTGGAAAGGCCTGCACTATTAATATGTGATTACTGTCATTGCTAAGCGTGGCATTAATTCTGTCTCAGTTATCTTCATATATTCCCAACCAAGTAGATGACATTAGTTTGCATATTTTTAAAATATGGACAAAAAAAGTGAAATAGCTTTCTTAAAGTTACAAAACTAACTGGTGACTTAGTTGGGATTCAAGAATATATAACAACCTCCCACCCTACCCTATTATTATTATTATTATCATTATTTTGTAAAGACAGCTTCTCACTATGTAGCGCATGTGGGTCTCAAACTCATTGTGGAGTCCAAGCTGACCTTGAACTTGTAATAATCCTGCATCATCCTACTGAGTACTGAAATCTAGACATGCCCAGTTGTCATGTTCCCTTCTAACATAATGATGTATGAGAAGTGTTCTCTGTTCTAGGATGTGGTAGGCAATTATTTTGCTAAGTTTATATATCAATTTAGTTAATTAAACAGATGTAGCAGACATCAATTATATATTCAAATGTCCAGGAAGAGTACCATCTTTATGAATGACAGTAATTGAGATTTTGGGCTTTATTTTTATTTATTTATTTATTTATTTATTTATTTATTTATTTATTTATTTTTATCTCAAACCTGGTTCATTTCAACGTTGCCTTGTAGGTTGGTCCCTCACTCCAAGGCCCAGGAGTTCAGAAGTACTATGGTTGTCCAATACAACCCCTCAGGGTCCCCCGTGTGTGTTAGCACCTCCAGGTGGGCAGCCCTCTAGCATTTTGTAGCAATTTCTCTCGCAGGGTTTGCACCTCTCTGGAATTGCTGCCCTGTGTGTGGCACTCCAGAACTCTCTCTCTCTCTGATAGTCTCCACCCTTCATTTTGACCAGGAGATGGTGAAGCTGGTGGGGACTGGTAGTCTCTCTCTCTCTCTCTCTCTCTCTCTCTCTCTCTCTCTCTCTCTCT
>CABHPP010103310.1:12988-41894 GCA_902168425.1 Peromyscus attwateri | reverse complement strand
AAATAATCAGAAGAGGAAATCGGGGGTGTGATAGGGAAAGATGCTCATCTTTTTCACAAGAAAGTCTCATCTCACAGACAAAATCTAGGACATCAACATCTAATTGGCATATCTTGGTTAATTCAGAGTGATCCTTGAGGTAGATGGCACACAAGACACCTCTAACATCTTAACTTTCCCTTTTCAGTTTCAGGATGGTATTTTAGGCTCCCTGGGCAGAGCCTTTCTTTCATTTATTTGATACATTTCTTTTTGCTTCTGCAGATCAAACAGCCATTTAGTAGCTTCTTATCTATATTATGTCTGGAAATACCATGATGGATTAGCCAGCACCAAAGGTCCAGACCAATCATGCCACCTTAAAATTCACCTTTCCTTTGCTGACAATTATGGTTCAGGCAGTTACGGACATTGCTTTGGCTATACTGCCCAATACAATATGTACAATCACTTTGCCTTTGTCAATTCAGTACTGTTGCCTGGTCCCATATACTCTGGTGCCCAAAAACCCATTACATTTAATTCATCCAACTGAGCAGCAGAGTCTCCAACCCTAACTGTCTGGCATAAGAAAAATAAAGACAACAAACTTCAAATGTGCTAGTGCCCCTCTCACAATTTTGTGTTATATAGGATTAGTGAAGGGCAGTTAACAGCCAGCAGGCAGGGCTCCTGTGGGAAGGCTCCCAATTCACCAAGACCCATCAACAGACCCAGAAATCTAGCATTCTGCCCTCATACCCATCTTCCCTAGACCCCAGCCACTTCCTGAGGCTTAGAAACCAATCCCCAGATCTCATTGGTCTTAGTGAGAGAGCTCTAATTAGTCAAAGAGCTGTCATTGGACCAAGAGTAACCTCAGAAGCCCGGGAATCTGCCAACCCTCATAAGACCAAGAGTGGCTTTCTGAGAAGTAGAATCTGGCACCTCTTATTGGACCAAGAGAGGCTTCCTGAAAGACAGAATTTATTGGCTCTGACTGGACCAAGAGCCCTGATAAGACGAAGAATGGATCCATGAGTCACAGAATCAACTAGCTTGGGTCATCCAAGAGCAGCTCCCTAAGACACAGAATCTTCCTGTTCCAATTATATCAAGAGTTAAGATTAGACTCAGAAGGGCCCCTTGAGAAACAGACACAAAAAGCACAGAGGGGACCAACAGCAACTCGCTCAGACACAGGCACCTATTATACCTATTAAACCAGGAAAAGGGCAGACATCAAAGCAAAAGCACATAAAACAACACAAAGAGAAATACAGCATCACCAGAACATAGCCCTCCTCCAACAGCAAGACCTGAATATCACAAGGTAGAAGAAGCAGAAGAAAGCAACACTAAGAATAGCATCATGAAGATGCTAAAGGCCTTTCAAGAAAAAAAATGAAATATGAAATTGAGGAAAAAACAAACAAAAAATGGAAGAAATCAATAAAGAAATTCAGAAAAAGTCAAGCAAAAATTGCAAGAAATCTATAAAGAAATAGAGGAAAAGACAAATAAAAATTGGAAGAAAGCAATAAATCCCTTTAAAAAACCATGAAAAAAAATTAAACAGGTGAGGGAAACAGTTCAAGACCAGAGAAGGGAAAAAGAAACAATGAAGAAGACACAAACAGAGGGAAAGCTGGAAATAGAAAATCTGAGAAAATGTACAGGAAACACAGATGCAAGCATAACCAACAGAATACAAGAGATGGAAGAGAGGATCTCTGTTGTAGAGGATACAATAGAGGAAATGGATTCGTCATTCCAAGAGAATACCAAAGACCATAAAGACATAACACAAAATGTCCAAGAAATCTGGGTACCATGAAAAGATCAAATCTAAGAATAATAAGGATAGAAGAAGGAGAAGAATACCAACTCAAAGGCACAGAAAATATATTCAACAAGATCACAGAAGAAAACTTTCCCAACTTAAAGAAGGAAATACCTGGGAAGATAAGATACAAAAAGCCTATAGAACAGCATACCGAATAGACCCCCACCTCCAAAGTCCCATGGCCACATAATAATTAAACTACTAAACCTACAGAATAAAGAAAGAATAATAAGAGCAGCAAAGGAAAAAGGCCAAGTGACTTAAAAAGGCAAACCCATCAGAATAACACCCAGTTTCTCAATGGAGACTTTTTAAGCCAGAAGGACCTGGACAGATGTAATGCAGACACTAAGAGACCATGGATGCCAGCCTAAACTGATATACCCTTGCAAAACTTGCAATCATCATAGACAGAATGAATAACACATTCCAAGACAAAACAAGATTTAAAAATTATCTATCCACAAATCCAGCCCTACAGAAAGCACAAGAAAGAAAATTCCAACCTAAGGAAGTCAGATACACCCACAAAAACTAAGGCAATAGATAAAATCACAGCAGTAAACCCCAAAGAAGAGAAGTGCAAACACAATGCAACGAAAAGATAACAGGAATGAACAATCACTGGTCATTAATATCCCTTAATATCAATGGACTGAATTCACCTATAAAATGACACAGGCTTATAGAATGGATATGAAAGCAGGACCCATCTTTCTGCTGCATGCAAGAAACACACCTCAATTTCAAAGACAGACACTACCTCAGAACAAAAGGCTGGGAAAAGTCTTTCCAATAAAATAGTCTTAAGAAGCAAGCTGGTGTTGTCATCCTAATATCCAGCAAAATAGACTTTACACTAAAATCAATGAAAAGAGATCAAAAGGGACATTACATACTCATCACAGGAAAGATCCACCAAGATGAAGTTTCAATTCTAAACATTTATGTCCCAAATATAAGGGCACACACATATGTAACAGAAATATTACTAAAGCTTAAATCACTCATAAAACCCCACACATTAATAGAAGGAGACTTTAACACCCCACTCTTGCCACTGGACAGATGTGCCAAATTGAAAATTAACAGAGAAATAAGGGACTTAACTGATGTTATGACTTAAATGGACTTAATCGATATCTATGGTGTTAGTTATTTTCGCTGTTACCCTGCAAGAAAACGTCACGAAACATGACAGAATCCGCTGATAGAGTTTATTGGGAGGACAGAGGGGGTTGAGTGCCTGCACGGGAGAAACATGTGTGAGGAAAGAGAGGTTAGGTCAGTTATGGTGGCTTTTTATAAGGCAGGGCGTGTCCAGATAGGCGTGGGTGACGTAGCACGCTGCGCGCTTGCGTGGCTACGTGACATCACGGATCCTGGTCACGCGAGACGCCTTGACCCAGAAATGGCTATCTTGACCTGGAATCCGGCCAGGCGGATGTGTCCGGGTCGTCGGTCGCCTTGGTTACCAGATGCCTTGAACAGGAAATGCCTATCCTGACCTGGAACTAGCCGGGCGGATGTGTCTGCCGAACATGTACAAACATGCCCGACCTTGGGGCGTGTTGTGAACCCTTCATTCCCGACTCTTTCTCTTTAAAAAGGAAAAAAAAACTGGGTATGGGGGCGACGTTTCTCTCAAATACTGCTTCCAGCTGAACAGTGGGCATTGGTTAGCTCTTAGGGGGGATGGTAGGGTATCCTGTGGAGTCCTGGGATGAAGGTGGGGAGGTCCTGGAATGACGTTCCACTGTCCCCTTGTTCTCTAGCTGCTGGAAACCTTCCATGATGGGGCGGTCCTGGAATAACGTTCCGCCGTCCCCTTGTTCTGTAGCTGCTGGAAACTTTCCGTGATGTGGCTGGGAGCCTTCCGTTTCACGAGATACTGTTGACATAGAAAAGCTTAGAAAAAAAGGATCATTATTATTTTATTCTTGGAGTTAGCACTTATTTGAGGTAGATCTGGCTTGTCCAGACACATAGCATTTATTTGAGGTAGATCTGGCCTTAGTACTCTGCTTAATTTTTATCTGAGACAAGCCTCATTAGAGGTAGTTTATTTAAGGCACCTGTTTTCCATATTAGGTTAGCATTTAGGAAACGCAGGTGACCAGTTACTGAGTATTGAACAATGATAGATTGTTGTGTTATATTTTTCCTTACCGCCTGGATATTTTGATGGTCCTTTTGCCTCCGGCTCTGTGTGGTCCTGGTTGGGAAATGAGGGGGAGGGGGTAATACCTTATTCCTCTGGAATTGGTGACAAGGCAGTAGATCTTGATGTCCTCTGGATCTTGAGAGTACAAGGCCCTGTTTGTTTTACTGTATATGAGAGATTTTTCTGGGATGGAGGTGAGATAAAAGGTTTTAGATGAGACAGGTGGACCCAATGAGGAAAGCCCTCGAGTTTAGCAGCTGTAGGAGTCACAAGAATTACCTTGAAGGGTCCCTGCCACTTAGGGGAAAGGGGTGAAGGGCGCTGGCCTGGAGGAAAGAGAAGAACTTGATCCCCGATGTGTATCGGAGATGGACAATTGTTGTCACATGGCTGAGGTAGTGAACAGTCTGCGTAGCTCCATAGAATAGACCTTAGGTGACATAACAGAGGCGTTAACAGGCTATCTGGAACAGCTGGAGGGTTGGATAAAAGACCTGGTGTTAGAACTGGCCTTCCATACATTAGTTCAAATGGAGAGATTGAAAGAGGCTTTTTTGGAAGGGCCCTAAGTCTGAGGAGAGCGAGAGGCAATAATCTTACCCAGTCAAGATGAAGTTCCTGTGTCATCTTAGTAAGAATACTTTTTAAAGACCGGTTGGTATGCTCCACCTTTCCTGAAGACTGGGGATGATATGGAATATGGAAATTCCAGAAAATATTGAGGGCCTTAGCCAGTGTCTGAGAGACCTGGGAGGTGGACTCCAGGCCATTATCAGACTGAAGAGAGGCAGGGACTCCAAACTGAGGAATAATTTCTTAGCTAAGGAGATCTGCAACTGTCTGAGCCTGCTTATTAGAAACCGGATAAGCCTCCACCCAATCTGAGAATGTGTCCTGGAATAGAAGAAGATATTTAGCTTTCCTGACGGTGGGCATATGGGTAAAATCGAGCTGCCAGTCAGACCCTGGAAGGGAACCTCTAGCCTGGTGGGTGGGAAAAGGCTGACTCCTATATTTGGTATTGGGATCTGTTTTTTGGCAGATCTCACAAGAGGCAGTAATAGTTCTTAAAAACTGTAAGTCCTCAGAGGTGGGCTGCAGGTGAGCCTTTACAAATTGAGACAGAGCAAGATTATTAGGATGAAAGAGCTGGTGTAGATAGGAAAGAATTTGTCTAGTGTTTGGAGTTCCCTGTGAGGGTGTAGGCTGTACTGTGTGTATTCCCTGTGGTGGGTGAGGTGGGACTTGGCCCTGGAGGGCCGCTGTCCTGGCTGCTTGGTCAGCCCGGTTGTTTCCCCTAGAGATGATGGAGCTATCGGTCTGATCAGACTGGCAATGGACAATTCCTATAGCCCTGGGGAGGTGGGAAGCCTCCAGCATGGCCATTATTTGGCCCGAGTTAGATATGGATCCCCCTTTTGTTGTGAGGGGACCACGCTCCCTCCAAATAGAAGCATGGGACAGGAGGATATGAAAAGCATACTTGGAGTCTGTATAAACATTTAAAGATTGTCCCTGTGCCAAGTGGAAGGCACGGGTGAGAGCTATCAGCTCAGCCTGTTGATTAGTGGTGTGTGTGGGTAATGCCTGTGCCTCTATTATCCCAGTATCTGACACTATGGCATAACCCACTTTACGGGTCCCTTCATATAAAAAGGAGCTGCCATCCGTGTACCAGGTGTAAGTAGCCTGAGGCAATGTGCCCTCCTGTATATGTGAAGGGTGAGGTAACAGCTCTTCTAAGGTTTCAGTGCAGGAATGAGAAGGAGAATAGTCAGCGTTAGGTTAAGGGAGGAGGCTTGAAATATTAAGAGGTGGACAAGTCCGGAAAGTAAGTGTGGCATCCTCTAGTAATGCCACCTGGAGAGAAAGAATCCGAGAAGGAGGTAAAGTCTGTAAGCCTTTATAAGTTAAAAGATGGGACAGATTATGGTGAGAGAAAACGGTAATGGATGACCCAAAACTTAGCTTCTTTGATTCCCGAATAAGGAGCTCTGCAGCTGCTAAGGCATGGATGCAAGGTGCCCAGCCCTGACTGGTAAGGTCTAGCTTCTTTGACAGATAGGCTACAGGTGCAAAGGAAGGTCCCAGCTGATGCTCTAAAGTTCCCAGGGCAAATCCTTCCTTCTCTGCTACATAGAGGGAGAAGGGACGGGTTAAGTCTGGGAGATGGAGTGCTGGAGCCTGAAGAAGAGCCTGTTGGAGCCTTTGGAAAGGTTTAGTAACCGGATGAAGGAGGGGCTCGTGTGGCGAGCCCTGAGCTGCCTCGTATAAGGGACGAGCAAGGAGAGAAAAAGATGGAATCCACGACCGTAAAAAGCCAGCTATTCCTAGGAAAGACAGAATCTCCTGTTTAGTAGAAGGGACTGTGAGGGACTGAATTAAACGCTTTCTATCTACAGTAATAGCCTTGTGAGTTGGAGTAATGGATAGACCCAAATAGGTGACCTGGGGAGTTGACAGCTGAACTTTAGAAGGAGATACCCTGTAACCTCGGCTGGATAAGAAATTTAGGAGAGCTGAGGTGTTAGTCTGGCTAACCTGTAGGGACAGGCTACAGAGTAAAATATCATCTACATACTGTATTAGTTTAGAGCCAGGGAGAGACAGAGAAAGCAGGTCAGAGGCCAGAACCTGACCAAATAGGTGTGGACTGTCTCTGAATCCCTGTGGCAGAACAGTCCAGGTGAGCTGTGTGGAGCGGTGAGTATCAGGGTCAGTCCAGGTGAAAGCAAAGGTATTTTGAGACTGAGGACTGAGAGGAATAGAAAAGAAAGCGTCTTTGAGATCTAGAAATGAGAAATGAGAGGTTCCTGCAGGGATAGTGGATAGGAGAGTATAAGGGTTAGGTACTACTGGATGGAGAGGGACCACTGCAGAGTTGATGAGCTGGAGGTCTTGAACCAGGCGGTAGGTTCCATTAGGCTTTTTCACTGCAAGTATGGGGGTGTTAAAAGGTGAGGAGGTTAGTCGAAGCAGCTTTTTCCTGAGAAGACCAGAAATGATAGGCTTAAGTCCTCTTAGGCTCTGCAGTGAGAGGGGATACTGAGCTTGGGTGATATACCTGGCAGGATCTTGTAGCTGTATAATAACAGGCTGATGGTGCCTAGCAATAGAAGGGTTTTGGGTATCCCAAACTTTTGGATCTACCTGAGAGGCTGGCAAGGGAAAAGGATTGTTAGAGTCAGAAGAGTCAGTGGCTAGGAGAAGGAGTAGAGGAGCTGCTGGTGCTTCTGGAATAAGGCCAATGTGTGGGGCAAAGGAGATGGATGCCCCTACCTTAGCTAGTAAATCCCTCCCCATTAAAGGTACAGGGCAGCTTGGCACAACTAGGAATGTGTGTGTGAGGGATGCCTCTAAAAATACAATTAAGTGGTGGTGTCTGATGAGGTAGGTAAGACTGTCCCCCAACCCCGACAATTGGGAGTTTAGCCGGAAACGTGGGCCCCCAAAACTCTCTCAGGACAGAATACATAGCTCCGGTGTCCAAAAGGAACGAGATGGGGCACCCATTAACACTTATAATTACCCTTGGTTCCCTGTGTGAGATGGGAGTGGCCGGGGCGGAAACCGGGCAGTGTCAATCCTCGCTGTAGGCCAAGCCTAAAAAGTCAGCCAGGGGCTGGTCTTCCTCTGGTGTTCCAATGTCGCTTGGGACATTAGGACAGTCAGCTGACCAGTGACCCTTCTGGCCACACTTTGGGCAAGGCTTTATTGGTGCCTTTCGTTGGCCGATGGTGCAAGCCCGGGCTCAGTGGCCTTCTTTCCCGCACTTGAAACAGGGACCAGACGGCTTTCGGGGAGCCAATCGGATGCCCGCCAGCATCTGACAGTGTTTCCTTTGGGCTTTTTCATCTCTACCATGGTACACCTTAAATGCTATCACCAGCATGTCTGCCTGTGGAGTTAGAGGGCCGTTCTCCAAGCATTTAAGTTTATCCCTAATGTCGGGGAAGCTCTGTGAGACAAAGTGTGTCATCAGTAGCTGCCTGCCCTAAGGGCTTTCTGGATCTAAGCTGGTGAACTGAAGTAGGGCCTTGGTGAGCCGCTCTAAGAAGTGAGACGGATTTTCGTCCTTATCCTGAATTACCATCTTTAATTTTTTATAATTAACTGGCTTTAGGGCAGCCTTATGGAGGCCTGTCAGGAGACAGGTAATAAACCTATCTCTGGCTAGACAGCCACCCTGGGTATTGTAGTCCCAGTGTGGCTCTTGGTCAGGAACCACCTCAGCTCCTGGGGGATGTGCAAGGTTAGTCTGGTGAATTTCGTCTGCATGAGTTCTAGCCTGCTCCCAAACCCGCCTGCGCTCCTCAGGAAGTAAATTATTAGAAAGTATCATAAATATATCATGAAAGGTGAGACTATAAGATTGATTATATATTGAAACTGTTTAATAAAGGAAGCAGAATTAGAAGTATAAGAACCCAGCTTACTTTCTATCTGAGAAAGTTCTGCTAGAGAAAATGGAACGTGCACTTTTATTAGCCCATCCACGCTGGCTACCTCTCACAAAGGGAGAACAGTGGAAGGGTTTGGACAGCTGGAGTCAGGTAACTTAGCAGTTCGAGAGCATGTGGTAGGAGGAGTGAAGGTTGGAGCTAGGGCAGGGCCTTAAGAAACGGCCACCACCGAGGAAGAAGCAGCTTTTGTCGAAGGAAGATCAGCTTTAGAAGGGGAAGAGTCCAGAGGGGGAGCTGAAGGAGCAGTTGCTGTGGAAGAAGCAGCTTTTGACGAAGGAAGGTCGGCTTTAGAAGGAGAAGAGTCCGGAGGAGGAGCTGAAGGGGCAGTTGCTCTAGGAGTGGGAGCCAGAGGTCTAGTAGGTTGGACAGGTGGAGGTTCATTGGCAGGATCTAGAGTCAGAGATACCGGAGTCAGAGAATCCTCCGGTTTAGGCATAGCTAAGAGCGCATGAGCAGGAGAAAAAGAATCCAGAAGAGACGGTTTAGCACTTAGATAAAAGAAACCTATGATATAGGACAACTCTTTCCATTTGCCTGCACGCTGACAATAGTCAGATAACTCCCGTAAAATATCGGGATCTAGAGAGCCATTAGGTGGCCATTCTTTGTTGTCTTCTAGGGGATATGTGGGCCATCTCTTAGTACAGTGACGGATCAGCTTATGAGTCTTTATGTAAGGCATTAAGGTAAGAGGCTTTAACGCCTCAATAAGACAGCCTAATGTAGAAGAAGGGCTGATAGATTTGGAAGCCTTGTTTTCCATGTCTGCAGTAGAGAGGCAGAAAATAAAAAAAATAAAAAAAAAAAACGTGATCTGGAGCCAAGGCCTCAGGCGTCCCCAAAACCAAGGGCAGATTTCCTGGCACAGGCCGCTACTTAGCTCATCAGCTACAGGAGCGGGGGCCCACCATGTGAGGAAAGGATTCCCCGGGAATCAAGATGGCGTGTGCCGCTCCGTCGAGCAGATAGACGCATCGGTCTCACGTGGCTCCAGGACGCACCCAGCGGTGGTCCCAATGCTAGAAATATCTCAGGCTGCAGACGTGGGGAAAAGGCTAAAATGTAGGCCTGCGATGGGGACCAACCGTAGCCATGAAGGCCGTGGTCGAGGGTACCCCCGGTCTCAGGAATGCTCGTGAGACACCGGACGCTCAACGGTCGTTCTCAGAGATTCAGGAAACCGTTTACGCTGGCCGAAATGTGGGGGGACTCACCAATCGGAGAAAGCGGTGTGGCATGTAAGGCGTCGCACCCAGGCAGAATGGAAAAGCTGTCTGTCACGTCCAGAGCACTTTACAGTTTTATGCAGCAATCCCTATCCGCGAGTTTCCAGGCGGCGGAATGTGCCTGGAAGTGCCCGCTCAGGTTCTGCACCAGAATGTTAGTTATTTTCACTGTTACCCTGCAAGAAAACGTCACGAAACATGACAGAATCCGCTGATAGAGTTTATTGGGGAGACAGAGGGGGTCGAGTGCCCGCACGGGAGAAACACGTGTGAGGAAAGAGAGGTTAGGTCAGTTATGGCAGCTTTTTATAAGGCGGGGCGTGTCCAGATAAGCATGGGTGACGTAGCACGCTGTGCGCTTGCATGGCTACGTGACATCATGGATCCTGGTCATGCGAGACACCTTGACCCAGAAATGGCTATCTTGACCTGGAATCCGGCCAGGCGGATGTGTCTGGGTCGTCGGTCACCTTGGTTACCAGACACCTTGAACAGGAAATGCCTATCCTGACATGGAACTAGCTGGGCGGATGTGTCCGCTGGGCATGTACAAACATGCCCGACCTTGGGGCGTGTTGTGAACTCTTCATACGGAACATTTCATCCTAACAAAAAAGAATATACCTTCTTCTCCACACCGCATAGAACCTTCCCTAAAATCGACCGCATACTCAGCCACAAAGCAAATCTCAACAGATACAAAAAAAAAATGGGAATAATCTCCTGTTTTCTCTCAGACCATCATGGTTTAAAGTTAGATTTCAACAACAACAAAAACTACAGAAAACCTACAATCTCATTGAAACTGAATTGTGCTCAACTGAATCACCAATGGGTTAAGGAAGAAATAAAGAAAGAAATTAAAGACTTCCTGGACATCAATGAAAATGAATATACCACATACCCAAACTTATGGGACACCAAGAAAGCAGTGCTAAGAGGGAAATTCATAGCACTAAATGCCCACATAAAGAAGTTGGAGAAATCTCACACTAGTGATTTAGTAGCACACCTGAAAGCTCTAGAACAAGAAGAAGCAAAGTCACCGAGAAAGAATAGACACCAGGAAATAATAAAATTGAGAGCTGAAATCAATAAAATAGAAACAAATAGAACAATACAAAGAATCAATGAAACAAAGAGTTGGTTCTTTGAAAAAAATCAACAAGATAGATAAGCCCTGTCCCAAATGAACCAAAAGGCAGAGAGAGAGCATCCAAATTAGCAAAATGAGAAATGAAAACAGAAACATGACAACAAACACTGAGGAAATCCAGATACTCATCAGGTCATACTTCAAAAACCTGTACTCCACCAAATTGGAAAATTTGAAAGAAATGGACATTTTTTGTGGATAGGTATCACATACCAAATTAAATAAATACCAGCTAAATGATTTAAATAGATCAATAATCACTAAGGAAATAGAATCAGTCATTAAAAGTTTCCCAACCAAAAAAAGGCCAGGACCAGATATTTTCAATGCAGAATTCTACAAGATCTTCAAAGAAGAGATAATACCAATACTCTTTAAACTGACCCACACAATAGAAACAGAAGGAATGGTACTAAACTCCTCCTATGAGGCTACAATTACCCTGATACTCAAGGCAAACAAAGATACAACAAAGAAAGTGAATTACAGACTGATCTCCTTCATGAACATTGATGCAAAAATACTTAATAAAATGTTGGAAAACAGACTCCAAGAACACATCCAAACAATTATCCACCATGATCAAGTAGGCTTCATCCCAAAGATGTAAGGGTGGTTCAACATATGAAAGACTGTCAATGTAATCCACCAAATACACAAACTGAAAGGAAAAAAAAACACATGATCATCTCACTAGAGTCTGAAAAGGCCTTTGACACAATCCAACAACCCTTAATGATAAAGGTCTTGGAGAGATCAGGAATACAGTGAACACACATAAACATATTAAAGGCAATTTACAGCAAGCTGACAGCCAACATCAAAGTAAATGGAGAGAAACTGAAAGTGATTACACTGAAATCAGGAACAAGACAAGGCTTTCTGCTCTCCCCATACGTATTCAATATAGCACTTGAAGTTCTAGCCAGAGCAATAAGACAACATAGGCAGATGAAGGAGATACAAATTGGAAAGGAAGAAGTAAAGCTTTCACTATTTGCAGATGACATGATAGTATACATAAGTGACCCCAAAAATTCAACCAAGGATCTCATACAGCTGATAAACACCTTCATTAATGTGACAGGACACAAGATTAACTAAAAAAAAATCAGTAGCCCTCCTATATATAAATGAAAAACAGGCTGAGAAAGAAATCAGAGATATCACCCTTTTCAATAGCCACAAATAATATAAAATACCTTGGAGTAACTCTAACTAAGCAAGCAAAGGACCTGTATGACAAGAACTTTAAATCTCTGAAGAAAAAACTGAAGAAGATATCAGAAAATGGAAAGATCGCCCATGCTCATGGATAGGCAGGATTAACATAGTGAAAATGAGAGTCTTACAAAAAGCAATCTACAGATTCAATGCAATCCCCATCAAAATCCAAACACAATTCTTCACAGACCTAGAAAGAACAAAACTCAAATTCATATGGAAAAGCAAAAAACCAAGGATAGCCGAAATAATCCTGTATAATAAAACAACCACTTATGGCATCAGGATCCCTGACTTCAAGCTCTATTATAGAGCTACAGTATTAAAAACAGCTTGGTACTGGCATAAAAATCAACATGTGGACCAATGGAATTGAACTGAAGACCCTGATATTAATCCACGCACATATTAGCACCTAATTTTTGACAAAGAAACCAAAATGGTACAACGGAAAAAAGAAAGCATCTTCAACAAATGGTGCTGGCATAACTGGATGTCAACATGTAGAAGATTACAAATAGATCCATATCTGTCACAGTGCACAAAACTTAAGTCCAAGTGGATCAAAGACCTCAAAATGAATCCAGTTAATCTGCACCTGATAAAAGAGAAAGTAGGAAGTAGTCTTGAACATAATGACACTGGAGATCACTTCCTAAATATAACACCAGCAGCACAGACACTGAGAGAAACAATTAATAAATGGGACCTCTTGAAACTGAGAAGCTTTTGTAGGGTGAAAGACACAGTCAATAAGATAAAATGGCAGCCTTCAGAATGGGAAAATATCTTCACCAACGCAATGTCTGACAGAGGGCTGACATCTAGAATATATAAAGAACTCAAGAAGTTAGACATCAAAATATCTAACAGTCAAATTAAAAATGGGCTATAAAGCTAAAAAGAGAATTCAAAACAGAAGCTCAAATGGCTGAAAAACATTTAAGGGATTGTTCACCTTCCTTAATCATCAGGGAAATGTAAATCAAAACAACTCTGATACCATCTTACACCCGTCAGAATGGTTAAGAACAAAAACACTGAAGACAGCTTAAGTTGGAGAGGATGGGGAGCAAGGGTAACAACTCTACACTGTTGGTGGGAATTCAAACTTGTACAGCCACTTTGGAAATCAATATGGTGCTTTCTCAAAAAAAAATCAGAAATCAATCTTCCTCAAGACCCAGGTATACAACTCTTGGGCATATACTCAAGGAATGTTCAATCATACCACAAGGAAACATGCTCAGCTATGTTCATAGCAGCTTTATTTGTAATAGCCAGAACCTGGAAATAACCTAGATGCCCTTCAAGTGAAGAATGGATAAATAAAATGTGGTACATATACACAATGGAGTACTACTTAGTCGAGAAAATCAATGACATCATGAAGTTTGCACAGCTGTGATGGCTGAACTGGAGACAGTTCGGGCCTAGAGGGCGAGGTATCCCGGACACCTCGAGCTGCTCAGAACAAGAGCTCTGCCCTGAAGGTGTCCCGGTCACCTGGAGCTGTTCAGCACAGCTCTGATGGCTGGGACTGCAAAGAAACAGCCCAACCTTGGAAAGGAAGTTTTTCTGACTACTCCGGAGAGTCAGGCCTGGAAATGCTTCAGCAAGGAAGGGTATCCTGACTCTTCGGGAAAGTCAGGGTATCCTGACTCTTTGGGAAAGTCCGGATATACCTGGTATGATGGGGGGTGGTCTCCCCACAGGACACAGCAATCCTGCTCCTCTTCTGGAGAGCCACAATCTCTGGCTCAGTGTTACCAGCTCTTTCTTGCTCGGTCCATTATGGGACATCTTAGCAAGGTTCTTCTGTTTAGCTCCCCCTTGCTCAGCCCACTATGGGACGTCCTAGCAAGGTTCTTCTGTTCAGCTGTCAATGAAGGTCTTCACCCAATACTCTTTTGAGAAAGAGGTTTATTTGGGAAGGAGGAGTCCAGGAGAGTGCTGGCTCTACGAGGGTGGAGAGAACAGCTCACAACTGACTGAGCAGGGCGGTTTATATAGGATGTCTAGGGGGCAGAGTCAACTGTGATTGGTTAGTTTATTTTCTGCCCAGGCATTGGCCAGTTTTGTGAGCAAGGGGCAGAGATGGCCCTGATTTCAGGGCCAAACTGTGTTTCTTTGACTGGCCTTTCTTGGCTTTTTGATACTACCTCTAAGGCCAGGGCACATTTCTTTCACTGACTCTGATTCTAGGGGTGAAGAGTGTTATTTTGGTACTAGTTTCAGAGTCAGGGCATATTTCCTGGGTTCTGCGTTTGGGGATAAAGTGTTCACTTCTCTGGCTCAGGTCCCAAACACAGGCTGTGTTTCTTTCCCTGGTCCTGGGCCCTAGGGCCAGGATTTTACTGTCCTGCTCTGTGATTGGTTGATTTCACAAGTCAGTTGGACAGGGGCAGAGATGGCTCTGATCTGAGCTAAACTGTGTTTCTTCACTGGCCTTACTTAGCTTTTTGACACTAAGGCAGGGCACATTTCATTCACTGACTCTGATTCTAGGGACTAAGAGTGTTTCTTTGGTACTGGTTTCAGAGTCAGGGCATGTTTCCTTGGTTCATTTCTCTGGTCCAGGTCTCCAACACAGGCTGTGTTTCTTTCCCTGGTCCTGGGCCCTAGGACCAGGATTCTGCTGTCCTGCTCTGTGATTGGTTGACTTCACAAGTCAGTTGGACAGGGGCAGAGATGGCTCTGATCTGAGCTAAACTGTGTTTCTCTCACTGGCTTTATCTGAGCCATCCTTCCCTAATTCTGGGCTCCAGGGTCAGGGTGGGTTTCTCTAGCCAGCCCCTTTTCCCTACACTTCCTCTGTTGAGAATTTGCTGTTTATCTCTATAGACCATTTCTTAATTGGACTGTTGGGCATTTTGATGTCTAATTTCTTGAGTTCTTTATATATTCTGGATATCAGCCCTCTGTCAGATGTGGGGTTTGTGAAGACCTTTTCCCATTCTGTAGGCTGTTGCTTTGTCTTGTTGACTGTGTCTTTTGCTCTACAAGTCTTCTCAGTTTTGAGAGTTCCCATTTATTAATTGTTTCTCTCAGTGTCTGTGCTGCTGGTGTTACATTTATGACGTGATCTCCAGTGCCAGTGTGTCCAAGAATACTTCCTACTTTCTTTTTTTATCAGGTTCAGAGTAACTGGATTTATTTTGAGGTCTTTGATCCATTTTGACTTAAGTTTTGTGCATGGTGACAGATATGGATCCATTTGCAGCATTCTACACATTGACATCCAGTTATGCCAGCACCATTTGTTGAAGATGCTTTCTTTTTTCCATTCTACTGTTTTGGCTTCTTTATCAAAAATTATATGTTCATAGGTGTGTGGATTAATATCAGGGTCTTCAATTCGATTCCATTGGTCCACATGTCAGTACCAAGCTGTTTTTATTACTATAGCTCTGTAATAGAGCTTGAAGTCAGGGATCATCATGCCTCCAGAGGTTGTTTTATTGTACAGGATTCTTTACGCTATCCTGGGTTTTTGCTTTTCCATATGAAGTTGAGTATTGTTCTTTCCAAGTCTGTGAAGAATTGTGTTTGGATTTTGATGGGGATTGCATTGAATCTGTAGATTGCTTTTTGTTAGATTGCCATTTTTACTATGTTAATCCTGCCTATCCATGAGCATGGGATACCTTTCCATTTTCTGACATCTTCTTCAATTTCTTTTTTCAGGGACTTAAAGTTCTTGTCATATAGGTGCTGTGGGATATTCTGTATGGCAAATATGTTAATAAATAAAACACTGATTGGCCAGTGGCCAGACAGGAAGTATAGGCAGGAAAAGGAGAGAGGAGAATTCTGGGAAGTGGAAGGCTGAGTGAGAGAGACACTAACAACCGCTGCCATGAGAAGCAGCAAGTGTAGATGCCGGTAAGCCACGAGCCACGTAGTAAGGTATAGATTTATAAAAATGGATTAATTTAAGATATAAGAACAGTTAACAAGAAGCCTGCCACGGCCATCCAGTTTGTAAGCAATATAAGTCTCTGTGTTTACTTGGTTGGGTATGAGCGGCTGTGGGACTGGCCAGTGACAGAGATTTGTCCTGACTGTGGGCCAGGCAGGAAACCTCTAGCTACATATTGGTCCGTCACTTGCTTAGTTAGAGTTACCCAAAGGTATTTTATATCATTTGTGGCTATTTTTGAGGTTGATGTATCTCTGATTTCCTTCTCAGCCTGCTTGTCAATTGTATATAGGAGGGCTACTGATTTTTTGAGTTAATCTTGTATCCTGCCACATTACTGAAGGAGTTTATCAGCTGTATGAGTTCCTTGGTCAAATTTTTTGGGGTCACTTATGTATACTATCATGTCATCTGCAAATAGCAGGAGCTTGACTTCTTCCTTTCGAATTTGTATTGCCTTGATCTCCTTATGTTGTCTTATTGCTCTAGCTAGAACTTCAAGTACTCTATTGAATAAGTATGGGGAGAGTGGACAGCCTTATCTTGTTCATGATTTTAGTGGAGTCGCTTTGAGTTTCTCTCCATTTAATTTGATGTTGGCTGTTGGCTTGCTATAATTTGCCTTTATTTTGTTTAGGTATGTTCCTTGTATTCCTGATCTCTCTAGAACCTTTATCATGAATAGGTGTTGAATTTTCTCAAAGACCTTTTCAGCATCTATTGAGATGATCATGTTGTTTTTTTTTTTCTTTCAGTTTGTTTATATGGTGTATTACATTGACAGACTTTCATTTGTGGAACCACCCTTGCATCTCTGGCATAGAACCTACTTGATCATGTTAGATAATTGTTTTGATGTATTCTTAGAGTCTGTTTGCCAATATTTTATTGAGTATTTTTGCATCAGTGTTCATGAGGGAGATCGGTCTGTAATTCTCTTTTTGTTGAATCTTTTTTTCCTTGGGAATTAGGGCAATTGTAGCCTCATAGAAGGAGTTTGGTAATGTTCCTTCTGTTTCTATTATGTGGAACAATTTAAAGAGTATTGGTATTATCTCTTCTTTGAAGATCTGGTAGAATTCTGCATTGAAAACATCTGGTCCTGGGCTTTTTTTGGGGGGGGTTGGGAGACTTTTAATGACTGATTTTATTTCCTTAGTGGTTATTGGACTATTTAAATAGTTTATCTGCTCTTGATTTAACTTATGTATGTGGTACCTATAAAGAAAATAATCCATTTCTTTTAGATTTTCCATTTTGTGAAGTACAGGTTTCTGAAGTCTGACCTCATGATTCACTGGAATTCCTCATATCTGTTGTTATGTCTCACTTTTCATTTCTGGTTTGGTTGATTTGGTGTCTGTGTCTGAAGGAGCCTCTCTTGGTCTGATCAATACTCTTGGTCCAGCGGGAGCTCTTGGTCTAATCAATGTTAATAGACTCTTTGTCTCAGGGAGCAGCTCATAGTCCAATCTGGCTCTGGCAGGCTCTGTCTCAGGGAACACTTGCAGTCTCTGAGGGTGGGTGGGATTTTTTGGAGGTGGGGCTTGTGGGTTACAGGGTCTGATGGGGGATGGTGGTAGTCTGACTCATCTGCAGGAGGTCTGCGTGCCAACTGGCCTGTAACTGGGACTGCAATGTGTGGTGGTGTGGGGGCACAGGGTTGTGACCCTGGGCCCAAAGCCTACAGGCTGGGGTGTTTGGGTATGAGGATATAGACTCACCTCTTAGTCCAATCGGGTGCTGGTGGGCTCTGTCTCAGGGAACAGTTGCAGTCTCAGAGGGTAGATGTGCCAGAAAGCAATTTCAATCTCATGATGCCCATATTCCCAAGAGGTAGGGCAGGTGGTTTTTTGTCTTTCACTGGGTTTGGTGTTTGGGATAACTGTCAATTTTAGGATTGTTTGTTACAAGTTTTTATTTTTAATGGTGAGGAAAAAGAATAAACAAAGGAGATTGAATTTAAGGTCCTTGTTTAAAAAAAAGAAAGAAATAGAAAAAGAAAAAAGAGTATATAGATAAGAGGTAGATTGTAGCTGAAAGTTTTCCTGTGTCCTGCAGAGTCCATCTCCGCTCAGACCCAAGTATACACACAGAGGCTTATATTAATTAAGACTGTTTGGCCATTAACTGAGGCCTACCACTGACTTGCTCTTACATTTAAACTCAGCCCATTTCTGTTAATCTATATGTTGCCATGAGTTCTGTTACTTTACATGTGTGCCATAACATGCTGCTCCCTGGACAGCAGGCTGGTGTCTCCTGACTCAGCCTTCCTCTTCCCAGAATTCTCTTTGTCTGCTTATCCCACCTATACTTTATCAACCAATCAGAGAAACACATTCATGACATACAGAGTGACATAACCCATCATTACCCCTTTTCTTTCTACTTAAAAGGAAAGTTTTAACTTCAACGTAGTAAAATTACATATAACAGAACTGTTATCAAGCACGAATTACAGTTACAGTACCCAGTCTATTTGTAATTTATAAAACTTAAAGAAAATATTTTATCTATCCTATATTTGTGAGTCTAAAATTTCATATCTAATTTATCTTTGATTATAACCAAGGAAAATTATAACTATCTAGTCTTCAACTACATCAAAGACCTTAGAAGGATATAATATTACCTAAGAAAACAGGAAGTGCATTGTAAGGAACTTCCAAAAATCTAGAGTGACAGAGACAGCTGGATGCCTGGACAGTCACATAAAGTTCTCCTGCAATGTTAGGGCATCCATTTTCAGCCCATAGTTCTAGAGTCTCTCAATTGCTTCTCTCTGTGTCCTGTAGAATGTCTGACAGTTTCTTCTGTGAAACAGGAATCTGAAGGACCATTTTACTTTGCAAAGTTCAGTGATCACCTTTCGATGGGTCCTGCATGTTCAGTCAATACAGCATTTTGTCAAGCAGTCCAGGCAAGAACAGTTTCTTGCCCAAATGGCTATTTTTGCCAAGAAGAAGATAAACTCCATAGGAGTGTCTTTAATGCCCATCTTTTTCTTTGAAGTTAATCAGTGCTGCCAGGAACAGATGTGTCTCATTGTCAAGAAAACTCTGAATTTTAGAACATTTTAAATGTCATATTCGGTAGGTCTTTGAAGCGTTTGAAGATTACCTAACTGAATTATATCTATGTATACCTAGAAAATTTAATATGACTATAAGTTTGACTGTCATAGAAGACTAATTATTAATCTGTATTTCTTAATTATCCATTACAATTTAAATGAGTTACATAAATATAATACCTTAAACAAGAGTAGAAATATACATAACAGTATAACAAAATCAACCCTAAATTTGTATTAATAAACTAAAATCCATAGCATTGTAAAACATTTTTAAACAAGTTTTTCTTTAAAAGTAGATTCAATAATCTACCCTTTTATCCTATCATATCAATATCTCATATTTCTATATCGTATACCCCTTTCTTCTTTTAGAAAGATATTGACTATGACCAATAACAATTTGCAACTAACAATCTAAACAAAGGCAAATATCCATAATCCATTTTTTGGCAATGTGAGCATAGTGTTCTAGGCTACTTCCTGCTGATAGGAGGCACTGATAGTCTTATGGGGATCCTGAGAAAATTAAAGATAATGGTCAAGTCCTGGGAAGACCGGCTATAACCATTGTTGATAGGTATCATCTGTTAACTTCAGGAGGTCTGGCTTGATCAAATCTGATCTATCTTAACCTGGAACAAATCTTTAGCCTCTTGCTTCCTGTGGAAACAAAAACAGAGCCTCCTTTCCAAAGCAGCATATCCTTAGATCCAAATTTTGAAGTCAAGATACCTTTAAAATATACATATTGGTTTAACTGAGCAGCCTTTATAATTAAATGTTTTTCTGCAGTTAAAAATCCCAAAGACAGTATAATGTAGGCTCTCTGTGTGATTTTTATCTTTATGTGGTTTATTTTTTGTATTACTTTTACTTTCTGTTTAAAGACTTTATTTTTTAACTATCTATTTCTTTATATAACTGTTTATATTAATTTTCATCTCTCTTCCAAGCCTACATACATTTTTACACACACCATAAACCAATTAGAAGTTTATTTAATCTACATCTGACTTACTGTGAATCTATTGCTTTAAACTGTAGAATGGCTAGGACTAAACTGGCAGCTTTGGCTGCTGGCTCTACCCACCTCCGCTTCCCAATATGATGGAACTACGTTTACAGCCAGCTCTGGGAACCATGCTTACCACCAACTCTGGGAAGCAGTGGGTCTATGCTTTCATCCAGCAGCATGTAGCTCAGAAACCTCTTTCTTTTTCTTTTTTAGTAGCTATGTTCACCACACACCATGTTGCACAGCTTGCAGAAACCTCTGTGCAACTCAGTGAGAATTCATGATGCTGTAGCTCCAGCCCACATGCTGTGAACCCACCATAGCCAGGGGACACATCATTGTACCTAGGCCTGCCATGAGTGACATGAACTAGTAAGGTGGTCTTACATACATTTATAATCTCTTCTTAAGCTCTCTCAGATTTTAGGTGGAAACTCTTGCCACCACTTGTGAGTACCATTTGTTTTGTTGTTGTTGTTGTTTTGTTTTGTTGGTTTTTCAAGACAGGGTCTCTCTGTGTAGCTTTGTGCCTTTCCTGGAACTCACTCTGTAGCCCAGGCTGGCCTTGAACTCACAGAGATCTGCCTGAGCTCTGCTTCCCAAGTTCTGGGATGAAAGGCATGCACCACCACCACCTGGCTTTTAAGATTTCTTTTTTTTTGTTTTTTGGGGTTTTTTTTGTTTTTGTTGTTGTTGTTTTGGTTTAGTTTGGTTTTTTGTGAGTGCCATTTGTAACTGGAAATTTTCCTATGTCCCACCTGGTCCACAGCTGCTCAGACCCAAGTAAATACACAGAGGCTTATATTAATTAAAACTGCTCAACCATTAGCTCAGGCCTACCACTGACTAGCTCTTACATTTAAACTCAGCCCATTTCTGTTAATCTATATATTGCCACGTGTTCTGTGACTTTACATGTGTGCCATTACATGCTGCTCCCTGGATGGCATGCTGCTGTCTCCTGACTCAGTCTTGCTCTTCCCAGAATTCTCCTTGTCTGCTTAACCCGCCTATACTTCCTGCCTGCCTACTGACCAATCACCATTTTATTTATCAACCAATCAGAGAAACACATTCACAGCATACAGAGAGACATGACCCATCAGTAGATTATTGAATCTACTCTGAAAAAAAGATATAGAAATGATATATTAAAGGTTAGATTATTGAATCTACTCTGAAAAGGAAAATGAGAGAATATAGATATGATATAGATAAAAAGGTAGATTATTGAAACTACTTTTTAGAAAGCAACTACTAGTTTTAAATATTTTACATTGGATTAGATTTTTGTATATTGTATATAAATTATATATATTGATACAAATTTGAGATTGATTTTGTTAGAAAATGCTGTATGTATATTTCTAATCTTGTTCAAGCTATTGTACCTATACAGTTCATTTAACAAGGTAATGCAATTTGCTAATCCTTGAAAGTTATTATTACCTACTATTAAGATATAAAGAAATGAAAGGTACTAGTTGGACATTACAATCGAACATGTAGTCATATTAGGTATGTTTTCAAGGTCAAGCAGAGATATGTTTTAGATAGATAGGTTATCTTCAAACCCTTTAGAGATCTATAGAATATGGCATTTAAGATGTTTTAATAACATAGATTTTTTTTCTTTTTTTTTATGACTTTGAGACATGTCTACTCCTTGCAGCACAAATCTACTTCAGAAAAGATATGGGCATTGAAGAAACTAAATGTGGAGTTAGCTTTCACTGTGGCAAAAGTTAGCCACTGGGCAACAAAGTGCCCTCACATTGACTGTTGACAGTATGCTGTCCTAAATGAACAAGCAGGACACAAAACAAAGGACTACCAATCCTTGCCAAGGCAAGTGTGGTTGCAGCTTTGACAACAAGCATCCTCTGAGGCCAGAACAATGTAACACCATCGCTGAAGTGGCTTTGCAATCTGGAAAAAGGTACAGTGCTCCTTCATTTGAAGGATGCTGAACAGGCAGTGGGTCGATGGCTCCTGGTGTGCAGTGGAACAGTAGCTGGAACAGTTATTCTTGGAAGAGTAACTAGGCTGATGGAGTCTAACCTTTCAATGGTAGACTGGCATTTAATAAAGGAGATGAAGCCACCCACAAGCTGAGAAGAATGGGAAGCTGAATTCCAAAAACACCAGCAATTTCCAGAATTTAAAATCCTGAATCATGACAGGACTCTGGCAGAATTCAAGTTTATCTGGTACATGGAATACTCACACTGAATGTGAGGTTGAGCTGTAGGCCTTGTGTACATCCTACTTCATAAATGAATCTGTCAGATACGCTTAGCCTGTAGACTGAAGATGATACCCTAACATTCACAGAAACCTTGGTTGACTGTCTAGGCTGTTTCTGTCATAATTCACATTTTTTGGAAATTGCTTGTTTGCACTTCCTGTTTTACTAGGTAATATTATTTCCTTCTCAGGTGTCTGAGGGAGTTGAAGATTAGATTGTTTTAGTTATAGTTTTTCTTATTAAGAAATTCAGAAAAGGAACTCTCTAAGTGGTGTTAAGTGTGTAAGTTTGGAAGACTGTCAGGGACAAGGACAGAACCTCTAGTTAGTGGAAAAATACAGACCCCCATAAGACAGGGAACTAGATCATCTTATAGTCAGGCTGCCTAGCAACAGGACATTGAGTAGAGCCCTTGACCTTTTCACCCTGTAAACATCCTGTTATTTTGCCCCACCTTATGCAGATAACAGCCTCTTGCTCCCCCCACCCTGCAGGAACTATATAAACCCTCCTGGAGAAAAATAAAGTGGCACCTTGATCAGAAATCTTGACTTGGTGTATTTCCTTTGTGTCTCCTGTCCCTAATCATTCTGTCCTTAGGGTGGTCGAGAACCCGTTGAAGCCCTGCTGGACGGGGCAGAAGACATCATAAAATAATTTTCTGTTGGTAATACAAGAAAGGATAGAAAGTGAATTAGGTACATTTTGGACTCACCAAAATAGAATAGATAATGGAATATTTTCTCTGAATTTGTCAATGCAAATGGACTAGACATGTTTGATTATTTATTGCTTGTATATATTGTATATACTTATTGTATCTATTGTATATAGTTTTTCTTGTATTAATTATAACTTTTCAATTTTTTTATTTTTTACTAGACAAGAAAAGGGGAAATGTGGTGATATTTTATTAGTGCAGAAATGTGGTGATATTTTATTTGTGCTTTAATAAATAAAGCTTGCCTGGAGATCAGTGGAAAAAGCCAGCCACAACACAGAAGTTATGCAATGTTAGCACATGCCTTTAATCCTATCACTTGTCAGGCAGGATCTCTGTGTGTTCAAGGCCACACTGGGAACAGAGCCAGGTGTGGTGGCATAGGCCTTGATGTCCATCACTAGTTAACCATGGAGGTCTGGAAGTCTATACAGACAGACAGGAAGTGACAGAGGTAGGCAGGAAGAGGAAGTGATGTACTGAACAGAGAAAGCAAATCAAATGGCAGAACAACAAGGCATATAGGTGTGGTTAGACAGGAAGTAACTCACATTTGGAAGCTGCAGAGTTGGTGAGATAAGTTTAGCTGTGGCTTTCCCTGTTTCACTGATTTCTCAGGCTTTCACCCTTATATCTGGCTCCATGTTTTTTTATTTAATAAGACCATTTAGAAATTCATCTAGAGACTAAAAAATCCTTTATGAACTATCTCAGTATGAGGGTTCTTGTGTTGCATTCTGAAAAACATTTCAAGCTCCTTTGAATTACCGCATTCAGTCTTTTTCTGTCAACCAAAATCAATTGAAACATGCAGGAGGCCTTCTCATCAAACTTCTTTGTACCTTAAATGCTCTATATCATATTTGGAAATTTCTATTCCTAGATTATTATAGACACCTCCCACTATATCACCAGGGCTGGGCTAGAATTTTCCATGTACAAGGGGCTATGCTTGAACTTCTGGTAATCTTCTTGCTTGGCAGCCTAATGTTTGGATAACAGATGTCAGCCACCACTGCATTCCTCTTGATTGCCTGCTTGTTTTATGCTTCATTTGAAAACAGGTGAAGCATGATTCATTGTAAATCCATTATACTCAGAGTCAACTAAACACAGAAGCAAGATCAGAGGTCAGGAACTGTTTTGATTATGAGTGAGGTGGGGCTGATTACAGGACCTATAATCATGGAAGAAACAGAATTCTGGACATGTGTGTGAGAAAATATTTTGGCTAGGATAATTATGGTCGGAAGATCTATGCTAAATAGGAGTTGCATAATTCCATGGGAAGTGGGCTCAGACTACATAAAAACAAGAAACCTAGAAGAGAACAAACATTCATAGCTCTCTGCTTCCTGAGGACAAGTACAGAATCACCAGAAACCATATGCCTCCTACACCATACTTGGCAAGTACAAGCTTTAGGTTTAAGAACCCTTACCAAACACACACACACACACACACACACACACACACACACACACACACACAGATGGAGACAGAGACAGAGTCATAGAGACATACAGAGAGAGGAAGAGAGACAGAGAGGCAAACAGAGAGACAGAGAGGTTAGGTAGAGAGAGAAAGAGAGAAGGGAGAAAGAGAATAATGAATTGACATGGGAAACTCTCTAGAAGCTCTGCTTGTACCTACATAGAGAATCTAGAATTGTGTGCCTAGCTCAGCCCCCAAAATTTTGACTGTACCTAGAACACTACTAAACTCTTTGTAAAATTAAGAAGGAAGCATGATCATCTTGATGGAATTTCTCAAGGAGTCCTTTATTCTGTTAATTATCAATACTTGAAAGTCAAGAACTGTGCAAACTATAAGCAAAAGTGACAGCTCATTTACTGAAGAAGGCTGTCAATCTTTACAAAAGATCCTACAAATGTAGCTATATATGATCCACTAGGAAAATCACACACCTGGAAGACACAAGGACTGTATGACATTCCACTGGAATACCCAAAGTACTTGGGTCATTGATCAATGTGTTTTGCAACACACATTTAAAGAGCCAGAAGACCTCATTTCATTGTCAGTTGATATTTCAGATGGGGCACTTTCAAAGTCTACTTGATGTATTCTTTCATAAGAAGGATATTGTCTGTTTTCCCCCTTTGATTTCTCTTGTGTAGACTCAGTTTGAAAACTTTATATATGGAATACAGATATTGAACAGTATATCCAGTATTTGAGTTATTCATGTTCCACTTCTCCATAAATGTCAATAAGTCATAACTGAGGCATTTTAAGCAAGTGGAAGGATGTGAAATGCTGAGTCCCACAAGTCACAGAAACGTGCTTGTTGTGTGCTCACCTGCTTCTCTGTGCAACTGTACTTTTTTATAGGAAAGATGTGATGTTCTATGAATTTAAGATGTGGGGCAATAAACTGAAACTGTCCCAGTCTTGAGTTGAGCTTATACATGATTTTGGAATGCAGTAAATTGGGATTTCTAAAGACTTAACAGTTGCTCTTGGTGCTATTTTGACAACACACAATATGTGGGGCAAGGAGGCATTGAATATTTTTAGATAGCATATCTCTCAGATGGATTACTGGCCTAATCCTAGTTACCTCAGTTCATAGACACAGATATCTATGTCTAAGGGAAAGGAATATTTAATAGGGCCTTTCTTGGGCTTTGAATTAAGGTTATATGAGGATATAATGAATTTTTGACACAAGCATGGAAACACCCAAAGTTGATATTTCTCAATAAGTGAGTTTGAAATTCCAACAAATGTGATAAGGAGCACATGTATGCCTGTTAACTTCCTCAATTTCTAGAGAACAGTATGGTAAATGAAGTTCCCATACCTCAGATGTCTTTAAGAAGACAAATAACATTTTTTTTTTTTTGCTTTACGTAACCTTGAACATGCTGGTCTATGAAGCAGGCTTCTCTGTTGAGCTGTAAACTTGTGATTCTGTAATCAAAGGAGGTATAATAATGAAAATAAAGCTGTTGTTCAAATTTCTCTCAAGTGCTTTACTGCCTTGGGTCCCCTGTTTTTCCACATCAGTCCTTCCTGAAATGATCAAAAGAGGGAACTTCGCCAACTGCTCTCAGCTTTTTTTGCTATGTTAGTAATCACCGGAATTATAGCATGCTCAAAGCCTGAGTTCCATCCCTAGCACCACAAAGGTACTAAGAGAGAATACATATTGATGTTGCTTGCTCAACTGCAATTCCCAAATGGAAAAAGGAAGAATTCCTTGTGGGTTGAGAGTCTAATGAAAAGTTCTATTTTCCATGATCTCCAACAAGCTTACTACATAAGATAAATGAAAACATTCATTCCCACATACACAGACAGGTTCATTATTATTTCATACATAAATACTGAATAATGGACACAGTTAATTCAGATAACAGATGTGAAAACACATCTGTAACTGTATTTTACAGTCAAATAAAGGGAATGGTATTCCATGTTCTCAAATAATGAAAGTCAATATTAAAATTACGTAAAAAACCAGAGGTTAACTGATCTAAGCTCAGTGTTAGCTCTCCCCTGTAATATCTGCACTTGAGAGGTGGAGATGGGATGATAATGAGTGGCCAGTCTTAGAACAGGCCCAGTAAGACTCAGTGTCAAAGAGCAACAACAAGAACAAAGTTAACAAAATATTAGCATGAATCCTAATCAGAAGAAGTATGTTTTCCCCCAGTCAGGGTCAAGACCACATAAGTATGAGGTTCTTACAACAAAATATATATGACCAGATATACATATTCATAATTTTAGGGAAGGAACAAAATATAAAGGACAAACACAATATTTTATTTTAATGTTGCATTTATTTTTTTAATTAAATATGGATTCTCTCATACAATCAGTTCTGTGATTTGTAGCTAAGGAATTATGCTTGCTGAGCCTGCGAACTACCACTGCACTACCCTCTCAGCACCTACCCATTATGTGAAAATTAGCCTGTGAATGATGGCCTTCAGGTGCCAACTTGGCTAGAGAGCATTTGAAGGTTTATTTCTGAGTGTCCCTTATTGTGTTTTCATAGGATCTTGGCCTATGACTTAGAGGGCTAAATAAGGAAAATCCACTCTTAATTTAGGTGTCACAACTTAATGGACCCCAAGGACTTAGCTGGAATAAAATGGCATGACAACACAAAATGGAACATAGGGAAAGACATTAAATAATCACCCTTGCACTTGGGGAAAAAGTCTAGAAATCAGTAATTGAACAAACCCAGTGTCTACTGACGAGAATGTGTGTGATGTAACCATGGAATGAGCAGGAAATAACTATCTAGGCCCTATCACTTCTGAAATGCCTGAAGGGACCAACTACATAAAGTCTAGAGTGTTTGTACTTCCTGGAATTTTGGGTCTACATGACACTGATAACATGCAAGATGTGAGCTTAAAATCTACATGGTTATAAGAATCTATGACTTAGGGCTGGAGAGATGGCTCAGAGGTTAAGAGCACTGACTGCTCTTCCAGAGGTCCTGAGTTCAATTCCCAGCAACCACATGGTGGCTCACAACCATTTGTAATGAGATCTGGTGCCCTCTTCTGGCCTGCAGTCATACATGCTGTATATATAATAAATAAATCTTAAAAAAAAAAGAATCTATGACTTAAAATTTTATTCCTATATCTCACAATTTCAGGAAAGGTTAATGATTCAAGCATAAGGTCATTTTAAATAATGAAGAGCAAATTACCTTTTGGTAACTGTCATTAATAGTTAGGTATGTACCAAACTTACAGACTAAAATTATATCAAACTTGTGGCCTCTTAAAGACTCAGCAGAATTCTTCAACCAACCAACATGCTGCCTAGTGGGTGTGATAAATTTGGATGGACTCAAGTTCTGCTTCAAACAAAAAAATCAGCAGGCAACGCCATTTTTGAATTCAGCAATTGTTTCTGTTATTACATGGGTCTTTAAGGGAAAGCTGCACTGTGAAATGACACTTCTGAAGTTAGTGTTGCTTCTCATAGAATGCATCATACAGACTGTGTGTGTGTTTTAATTATGGCATATCTTGACATACCACTGTATCTTCAGTGAATGCTGGTGTAATGGAAGTGTGGTTCCTCCAATGCTTCAACAAGTATAATACTTTGGCTTACTTCTTTCCAAAGATTCACTTTTAGCAGACCTATCCAGTCACAAACAGTCTCATAATATGTTGGAGAATCATCATCCAAATGCTTCTGTAGAACATGGATGCTTTCCACTTCCACAAGTACAATAGATGTTATGAGGCACTTCACACACTCTCCCTACTGACTCTCAGCCCTTACTCTCTTCAACCAACTTCTTATAGGTTGTGTTCATTAGATTGTGTGTACATGTAATCCTGTGTTCTACTACATGACTACCACTGGATCATGGTAGTTCAACCAAGTTTTAAAAAATTACTCATTGAGGTTTTATTGTAATGTGTAAAATTGAACACAGAAAAGACCAGTGCCTGCACTGAGGATGTGACTCACTAAAGTGGTATCTAGCATGCATGAAGCTCCATCTTCCATTCCCAGTACTAACTATGTAAACATTGGGTGGTGGCACATGTGTAATTCCAGAATTCAGGAGGTAGAGACAAATGATCAGTAATAGTTCACCATTCACTACTACATCAAGAGATTGAGGCAAGCCAGTCCTACATAAGATCCTGTCAGACAGAGAAAGGCAAGAAGGCAGGGAAGAAGGGAGGAAGGAAGGAAAGATGGGGAAAAAGGAGGAAAGGAGGAAAGATGGGAAGAGGGAAGGAAGGTATAAAAGTATAAAGGAAGGAAGGAAAAGAGAGGTGGTTAGGAGGGGGAGGAGAAAGGAAGGAAGGAAGGAAGGAAGGAAGGAAGGAAGGAAGGAAGGAAG
>CABHPP010103310.1:0-12978 GCA_902168425.1 Peromyscus attwateri | reverse complement strand
AAGGAAGGAAGGAAGGAAGGAAGGAAGGAAGGAAGGAAGGAAGGAAGGAAGGAAGGAAGGAAAGAAGGAAGGCAAAATGAGAAAAAGGGATGAAGGAAAGAAGGGAAGGAGGGACGGAGCTTAGGATATGGGAAGGAAGGAATGAAAGAAGGAAGAAAGGAAGGGAGGAAGCAAGAAAGCTAAAGTCTACTTCAAAATAATTCAGGGGTTGTTCTCAGTGCACAGATTATGAAATTATAAGATATGGGAGTTGTAATGGACCTTGATAGTAAGGAGCAGTTCCCCAGTGAGTGACTGAGTGACCACAATCCAGAGGCAACAGAGAGAAAGGTCCCTGGAGTTTACCCCACCCAGATCCCAGTCTTGTAAAAACATTCTGCTTTTTTCTATCACTGGTTCCTGGCTTTGAAGTCTGCCACTCTCTTGGGTCTTCTTGGTGGATTGAGGATTAATGCGTTTCTGTAGCCCACTTATATACATTGCCATAATGTGTGACCACGAACACCACAGCGATAATCTAAGTGGTTTGCAGCAGTGACTCCAGCACTGGAGAGGTATTGTTGCGGTGGGGGGGGGGGCGTGTTCTTAGGGTGGAGGCCAGCATGAGTCACAATGAGTATGCAAGGCCAAACCGGGCTACATGGTAAAACTTTTGTCTTTGAAAATGAAATGTGATGCAGAAGGACAAGTCACGTTTAAGAAAGATTTTATAAAGGCATTTTTCCTAGGTTTCAACTTTCTGTGTATTGAAGGAGCAAGAGCTATTTTTGCACTCAAAATGAATCCACCATGTGTTGTTACTTTGAAGCAATAGTTAAGAAAGTTGAGCTTTCTTGTGATTACATTGAGTGTTAGTAAACTAGGAATTACACATGACTCATGACTGAACACATTTGTCATAATGACTCACTTTAAATGAGTGACTTTATTCTCAAAATTTGTTCTAGAGGCAGGGTTTTTTTTCTATTGTTCAAAAACGTGTGGGATCTTTGTATTTTAAAGTTATTTAATATGTAAATTTTACTGATATACATAAAATAAAGTACACCTTAAAAATTAGAGAGTGCCACAGATTGAAGGACTGTTCTCTCCTTGAATAATGTGACCAAATCACACAGTTGATTTTTTTGGCTGCCAAATCAAAGAATGTGGTGATCATTGTGACTATGGGCCAGGTTTTGGTGGTCACCAAAGGGTGGTGAACTGAGGATGTAAACTGCATTAGGAGCACCTAGACACCACACAGCCAGTGGCTCCAGAAAATTGCTATTACGTTCCATGTAGATTTCAGATGCATTTTGTGGAAAGCTTAAATATGGAGACCTGAGTATCCAGGTAAATGTCATGGTAAAATCTATACTGTAGATCTTCAAGAAGGCTCAGCAGGTAAAACACTTGCAACTGTCTCAGTAAATAGGCAACCAAAAATAATGGAGACAGATGCTAAATGATATTGGGGATGCCATGTTCTCTTTCTTCATTTTGTCACTTTGGGGCCTTCTATGATGTTCAACCCAAAGAATCTCATTACTCCTCTCAAAGATCTAAGGAGACAGTTTATATGGAGCCAAATATCACTGAATATAACTGGAGAAGAGAAATGCAGGTCACCTCAAATACCATGATCCCACATTTATTTAGTTTTATGGTGTTCTCATTGCTACTTAGGAAAAGAAATCACCTTTATTATAGTGTTGTAGATGCATCAATTATGTGGAGTATTATAGTGGATAGCTGTTAGCAGGTAACTGTCCTACCTACCTATGACCTTGAAGTACCTGCCTCTGGGGCATGGCTCGTGGCTACCCTTAAGTCCTGAGGGGCATATGCACTGCTCTTCTCTCACTCGTGGGCTGGATGATGTGGACCATCTCAGTGGCAGAACAGCGTTGGACTGTACTTCAGTTTTCTAGGACTCTGTGATGATTCTCTTATTCTGTATTTTGTGAGTGTATTTTCCCAATTTATATCCTACTAATTTCTTTTAACCCTTAAACAGACTCCCATGGATTTATTGATACAGGGTATGGAAAAATAAAGAAATGTCTGCTTTAGGTTAGATAAACTATATGATAAGATCCTTAATTCTTCAGTTGGTGGACACTAATCAGTAAATATTTTCCTACAGTTTTCACTTAACAATAACAAGTATATAATGGTGGACTCATGTGGACAGAGAGGGCTGCTCAGGTAGCTAAAGACAGGCCTCTTTCGCCTCTACACTGTTCTATACAACAAATCAACAACTATAAAGCCTAATCCATAAATCAATCTGTACCTTCCTTCCTCCTTTCTTCACTGTATGGTCCCGTCCTATTATGTTCCACTGGATAGACTATTTTTCCTCTTCCTGAGGTCTTTTAATACTTTGTAATAGTATTTCACAGGCGGGGGAAGTATGAAGAGCAGCCAGTTTTAAATAGGCCATTTCCCATTTTCTAAATCAGCCCAAGTTTTCTAGACACCCTGGTGACTGCATTCTCCGAGAGATGAACACTGACTGTCATTAGGCTGTGTGAAGTGGCAGCTCTGAATACTTGTTGCTGAGAAAAAAAAATGATGTTTTGTGGTGTTACTAACAGGGCCCTTGGATGAGGAATCCCTAGGTCAAATGCAGACTGCTGCAGTAGAACTTACTTGTATGTATAGATATGGGGTGCTGATCAATATGACTATATCCTACTGAAAGGGAGCAGAATTTTGGGTTATAGACCAGGTAGAGGAAGGCCCTCAGAGACAGATCCATAAGTCCGATCCATAGAGCTTTGATGTCTCTTATATGCTCAAGCCACTCGAAATGAGACAGACCACTTCCTGTTGCCTTTAAGATGTAGGACTCTTACTTACTTCTACAGCACCATGTCTACTTGCTCACTGTCATGTCCCACCATGATGATGATAGACTGAACCTCTGAACTCTATGTGAATCATCTCAATTAATTGTTTTCCTTTATAAGAGTTTCTGTGGTCATGGTGTTTCTTTACAGCAATAGAAATCCTAACTAGGACAAAATCCTTCTAGCAGATGAACCCCATACTTATATGATACCAGTAGGGATCATGATAACCACCACCATGTAACTCTTTTGTGTGATTATGGCTTTCTATGAGATTGGTTCACTGAAACTACATGGTCAAATGAGGAAACAATGTGCTTCCAAACAGGCTGATCAAAAGACCTGAAGTGAGGGTTCTGGCATTTGCAACATCTACCAGGAACTCCTAGATGATATTTTCTACACTCACTCAATAATCTAATATACATCTAGTCACTTAAAATAAAATATAAAGCTGGTCTCTCAGTGTGTATAAAGCTTATATCCTCCTCTACTTGCCAAATGTGTTCGTTTCTTTAATAGTTTTCACATCCTAAACTCTGAAGGCCTTGAAAATGTGTTCAGATATTGCCAACTTTTTCTGTCAGGAAAAAGTGCTGTTAAATGAAAATGGACTAAATTAAAGACAAGATCAAAGAGCAGAGATTTGCAGTTCAACTGAAAAACAACACACAAAAACATAATCATCTTTACACATTGGAGACACAAGTCATGCAGTATATTGATCACAGAGCAGGACATCTAACCTTTGGCACTGCTGTAAATTAGGGTTGTTTTCTATGGTTAGGAAGGCCAATTTGTACATTGAAGGTGTTTAGTGCCATCTGTAGTGTTATCCAACAAGAAAACAGTACCCATGCTCTCTCACTTTGCTTGTGAATCTCTGAAATGCCCAGGAATTTCCAGTCTGCACTGGAAATGATTGCTGAGAGGATCCACTGGGATAAATATGATCTTGAAATAAGTAAGTAAGAGTTTTCTGATGGTTAGAGGATTTTAAAGAATGTGTCTAGACCGGTAATCCTACCATGGCTTCTCTCAGGCCTGGAAAAAAGGTACACCCACCAAAACAATGCTCTCCAATGAAATTCCGGAGATGGTAAAGGGAGGTGGTAACTGGAATTGAAAGTCTGTATTTCCCAGGAGAGCTTTTTATATCAAAGTGTCCCCTCAGAGAATAACTTAAAAACAGGGTTTTTATGATCGACAGCCCAGACCCCAGGTAATATAATTATATCCAGTATTCCGTTACACAGCTACATTTTTCCTGTGGTCTTCTTCCCTTATTTTCATCTTGCAGAATCATGCATGGGATGAGACCATAGTGGAGGAAGAAGAGAAAGTACTAATTAGTGTATGTAAGGAGAAAAATGAGATAGACATCCACGTAAACTAACTGAGGTAGCCATGTAGGCCAGAATAGCACTGATACAAGTATTTGCTACATGCTATATTTTATTAAACCACTGATTGAGGAATTAATGTTTTAGTATGCTTTGGTACATTATTAAGTATTTTAGCCCAAAAGGTATTGCTGTTATAATTGGGTACCCAATTAACTTTCATAATGTCCTAAATTCTCTTTGCTTTGTTTGTTTCTGATTTGATATCTTAACCCATAAGTGATTCTGACAGGTTATTTTTGGTACAATTGGTTTCAATTCAATATAGGTTAAATTATTTCTTCTTGTTTTACATGCTCATTAATTTTAAACATTGCTTTATTGTTTTATTTATTTTTAAAGTGAATTTATTTATTTATTTTACAACCTGACCACAGTTTCCCCTCCCTTCTCTCCTCCCATTCCCCCCACCTCCCTAAATCCCCTGCCCAAATCAACTCTTTTTGAGTTTCTGTTCAGAAAGGGGCAGGTCTCCCATGGGTATCAACAAAGCATAATATATCAAGTTGCCTTTTATTAAGGTTGGGCAAAGAAAGCAAGTATGAGGAATAGGTTAGCAAAAGCCAGCCAAAGCTTAAGGGACAGCCCCTGATATCACTGGTACAAGTCCCACAAGTAGATCAAGCAAAAATACTGTCATATATATGTAGAGGGCCTAGGTCAGTCCCATGTAGGCTCCCTAGTTTTAAGTTCAGACTCTGTGAGCTCCTATGAGCCCAGGTTAGTTGTTTCTGTGGGTCTTGTTGCAAAAACCTTGACCCACCTGGCTCATACAATCCTTCCTCTCTCTTTTTAGCAGAATTCCCCAAGATCAGCCTAATGTTTGTCTATGAGCCTCTGCATCTGTTTCCATCATTTACTGGCTGAAGGCTCTCTGGTGACAACTGGGGTAGTCACCAATCTGAGTATACCATAATATCCTTAGGTTACATTAACATTTTTTTCTCCAATTGTATTAGGTTTTATCCTAGGACTCTATGCCATACAGCCTCTGGATTGTGGCACTCCAGGCACTGTCATAGGTAGGTTCACCCTAGTGGGATGGGTCTCGAGCTGGACAAGTCATTGCTTGGCCACTCCCACAATCTCTGCACCACCTTTACCACAGAACATCCCATAGACAGGACAGACTGTAGGTCAAAGGTTGTTTGGCTAGGTTGATGTCCCAATCCCTACTCTGGAAGTCTTTCCTGGTCACAGATTCAGGCTACATATCCACTACTAATGCTAGGAGTCTTAACTGGGGTCATCCTAGTGGATACCTGGGAGTTTCCCTTGCAGAACATTACTGTGGGATGTCATTCTGTATGCTGTGAATGTATGTTGCTCTCATTGGTTGATAATAAAGCAGTTTTGGCCAATAGCAATAAGGTTAGGCAGTACAATCAAACTGAGGACTGAGAAGAAAGGTAGAGTCAGGGCAGATGCAGATGCCAGCCAGCTGCTGCAGAATCAAGACATGTAGAAAATGAGGTAACAATCCACAAACCACATGGCAAGGCATAGATAGGAAATATGGGTTAATTTAAATGTAAGAGCTAGCTAGTAATAAGCCGGAGCCATTGGCCAAGCATTTATAATTAATATAAGCCTCTGAGTGGTAATTTGGGAAGTGACTGCTGGGTATAATTGGTCATATGGGACAGAAAGCTCCACCTCAGGTTACAACGGTTTTCTACCTGAATCTGAAATGCCCTAGATTTCCAGGCAAGTCTTTCAGTACTCTCACCCTCCATCCATCCACCAACCTAATCCTTCATGTTCCAATACCCACCTACCCCAATCCACCAAGGAGATCTCTTCTATTTCACCTTCCCAGGGTGATCCATGCCCTTAGGCCCTTTTTTTTACATAGCCTCTCTGGAACTGTGGATTGTAGCATGGTTATTATTTAAAGCTAATATCCACTTACAAGTGAGTATATGCCATGTTCATTTTTATGAGTCTGGGTTACCTCACTCAGGATAATTTTTTTCTAATTCCATCTATTTGCCTTCAAATGTCATGATTTCATTTATTTTAACAATTGAGTTATACTCCATTGTGTAAATGTACCACATTTTCTTTATTCATTCTTCAGTTGAGGGGCATCTAGGTTGTTTCTACTTTCTGGCTATTATGAAAAAAACTAGTATGAACATATTTGAGCAAGTATCCTTATGGTGGGATTGAGCTTCCTTTGGGTATATGCTCAAGGGTGGTATAACTTGGTCTGGAGGTAGATCAACCCCAATTTTCTGAGAAACCACATATTGTTTTCCCCAATGTGGCTGTAAAAGTTGCACTCCCACCAGAAAAGGAGGAGTGTTCCTATTGATTAATATCTTCTCTAGCATTCATTTAATAAGCTGTCATTTGTGTTTTTGATCTTAGACATTCTGATAGGTATAAGGTACAATCTCAAAATCATTTTGATTTAAATTTCCCTGATGGCTAAGGATGCTGAAATTTTCTTTAGGGGGATCTTGGCCATTTGAGATTCATCTGTTCAAAATTCTCTGTTTAGAGTGGTAACTCTAATAAAGATACATAATGAAAGGAGCAAGCTGAGTAAGGAAAACTATTTGAAGAGAAAAAGGGCACAAGAAAATGAAATGGACCTAAATCCTCTTTCAAGGAGATAAATGGATTCAGAAATGGAATAAATGGAGTGGTGACCTCAGGCAATGGTGGCACATGATTTTACTCCTAACAGTCAGGAGGCAAGGGAAGGCAGATCTCTGTGAGTTCAAGGCCAACCTGGTAAACAAAGCAAGTTTCAGGACAGGGAAGCTTAGACAGTGAAAGATGTAACACAACTTGCTAAACGGTCTTATTTATAAAAAACCCAGAACCAGATATTGGGGTTAAAACCAAGAGATCAGAAAAGCAGAAAGAAGCCAGCCACATTCTCACCACTTGGAGATCCTCAGCCAAAGAGACCTAATTCCTATATACCCATGCCTATATGACTTTCTGTTCTGCCATCTCATTTCCTCTATCAGTCCATCTACATCACTTCCTCTTCATCCCTAACTCTATCACTTCTTGACTGTCTGTACAGACCTCCAGGCCTTTATGGTTATTGCTGGGATTAAAAGTATATACTACCATGCCTGGCCGTTTTCCCAGTATGGCCTTGAACTCACAGAGATCCAGATGGATCTCTGCCTTCTGAGTGATAGGATTAAAGGTGTGTGCTACCATTGCCTGACCTCTATATTTACTATAGTGGCTGGCTTTTTCCTCTGATCCTCAGATAAACTTTATTGGGGTACACAGATATAATATCACCACAGAAAGCTCATAAAGATGTAATTAAACAAGAGGGTTGTGTTCCAGCCCTAGCAAGCAGCAGAACCCGACAGCTTTGCCAATGTGGTTCTAGCTCTAGAGCTAAGGATAGAAGAAAGGAGTTAAGATCCCATGGTTCTAGTTATCTAGGGCTGAAGAAAGAGCTGTGATTAAGAAGATACCAGAACTAATAAAGGAAAATATTGCTTTGCTGAGATACTTGATGCTCATCAGCTGGAGTTAAGAAGTTAATGGTGATTAAGAAAGGACTAGCATCAGTGAGGTGAAATCTCATGGGAAGTGTTTCCTGAGAGTATAGAGAAGCTGTATTCCAGAGGTGGCCAAGGTTGTACCTTGTGCTGGCAGCCAGACTTGGTAATCTGTAAGCATCACCCAGGTGGTACTGGTTTTGAAGGTATGAAGGAGTCATGGACAGCAGCTGAGACTTGGCACTGAGAGGCCAGGAAAGGCCATTGGTGAAGGTGCAGGCCCAGGACTGAAAAAGTCATGCAGACATGTTGAGGGTTGACACCATAAGAAGAGTCTACGAGAGGCTATTGGTGAAAGTGCAGCCCAGTTGCAACAGAAGACCCCAGCATTTTGGAAATGCCACTACCATGGAACGACCACCAAGAACACGAGTAGTAGTAGTAGAGTGGAGCCATCTAGAGACTCGAAGACAAGCTGTGTGTACTGCAGAGAGCAGAGCCAAAGAAGTGACCCAAGCTCTTTTGAAAAATCCAGAAGATCATGGGTGTATGCCAGATATTGGATGACTGGAATTTTGTAATTACCCAAGATATTAGAGATGCCATAATCCTGTGATACCTGCCAAGGAGATCTGGTAACAGGGATTGAAATCATCCTAAGAGAAAGAAGTGCGTTGCAGTCAACAAAACTGAACAGAATGGGAGACCTGAAGAATGTTTTGACATCAGACATGGATATACAGAGTTTTGGGTTTTCCCAGCATGTTTTCTGTCTTTCTTTGGACCAGTATTTCCTTGCTACACTCTCTTCCCTGCATTTTGAAATGGTAATGTATATACTGTGCCATTAAATGTTGGAAGTATGTGATCTGCTTTTTTATTTGATTTTACATGGAATTATAGTTAAGAGATTACATGAATTTCAGAAGAGACTGTGAACTTTCGACTTTTGAACATTGTTGAGACTGTGATAGACTATGGGGACATTTGAAATTGGACAAAAAGCATTTTGCATTAGGATACTGTTAAAGGTTTATGGGAGCCAGAGAGGAGAATGTGATAGTTTGAATGAACTTGGCCCATATAAGCTCACAGGGAGTGGCACTCTAGGGAATTGTGGCCTTGTTGGAGAAAGTGCAGCATTGTTTTAGAAGGTTAGATGACACATGCCTTTAATCCAGGCTTTGGACCTAGAGCTGCCTGCCAGCAGGCAGGGCTCGTGCGGGAAAGACCCTCCCCCACCAAGATCCCCCAGTGGACCCTGCAATATACACGCCATGCCCCCATACCCATCTGCCCAAGACACCAGCCACTTGCTGAGACTTGGAAACCAACACCCAGCTCTCATCAGGCCTAGAGGTGAGTGATTCTGTCCATACCCAGTGAGCCCTGCCCCTAGGACCCATTCCTGGGCCCCAGCCATTCTCCCAGGAACACACACACAACTCTGCCCCAGTTGCCAGCCAACAGGCATGCTCCTGAGGGAAGGCTCCCCTTCACCAAGAACCCCCAGCAAACCTTGAAATCCATACACCCTGCCCTCATACCCATCTGCCCAAGATACCAGCCACGTCCTGAGGCTTCAAAACCAACCCACAGCTCTTATCTGGCCTAGAGAGAGAGAGCTCTCAGGACAAAGAGCTGGCATTGGACGAAGAGTAACCTCAGGAGACAGGGAATCTGCCAGCCCTCATTAGACCAAGAGTGGCTTTCTGAGAAGTAGAATCTGCCAGCTCTCATTGGAAAAAGAGAGGCTTCCTGAAACACAGAATCCATCAGCTCTGACTGGACCAAGATCCCTGATAAGACCAAGAGCCGATCAGTGAGTAACAGAATCAACTAGCTTGGGCTGACCCAAGAGAATCTCCCTGAGACACAGAATCTGCCTGCTCCAATTAGACCAAGAGCTAAGATAGGACCCAGATGGGCCCCCTGAGACACAGATACAACAAGCACTGAGTGGAACAATAGCAACTCGCTCAGACACAGGCACCTCTTATACCCATTAGAGGAGAAGATGGGCACACATCAAGGCAGAAGTACATACAACAACATAAAGAGCAATACAGCATCACCAGAACCTAGCCCTCCTCCAACAGCAAGACCTGAACATCACAAGGTAGAAGAATCAGAAGAAAGAGACTAAGAATAGCATAATGAAGATGCTAGAGATATTTCAAGAAAAATGTAAATGAAATTGAGGAAAAGACAAACAAAAAAGTGTAAGAAATCAATAAAGAAATTGAGGAAAAGACAAATAAAAATTGGAAGAAACCAATAAATCCCTCAAAGAAAATCATGACAAGGCAATTAAATAGGTGAAAGAAACAGTTCAAGACCTGAAAAGGGAAATAGAAACAATGAAGAAGACACAAACAGAGGGAATGCTGTAATAGAAAATCTGAGTAAACAAACAGGAAACACAGATGCAAGCATAACCAACAGAATACAAGAGATGGAAGAGAGAATCTCTGGTGTAGAGAATACAATAGAGGAAATAGATTCATCAGTAAAAGAAAATACCAAAGCCAAAAAAGTCATAACACAAAATGTCCAAGAAATCAGGGATACCATGAAAAGACCAAACCTAAGAATAATAGGGATAGAAGAAGGAGAAGAATAATCACTCAAAGGCACAGAAAATATATTCAACAAGACCATAGAAGAAAACTTTCCCAACTTAAAGAAGGAAATGCCTATGAAGATACAAGAAGCTTATAGAACAGCAAACAGACTAGACCCCCCAAAATGTCTCCACACCACATAATAATTAAACAACTAAACATACAGAATAAAGAAAGAATATTAAGAGCAGCAAAGGAAAAAGGCCAAGTGACTTATAAAGACAAACCCATCAGATTAACACCTGATTTCTCAATGGAGACTTTGAATGCCAGAAGGACCTGGACAGATGTAATGCAGACACTAAGAGACCATGGATGCCAGCCTAGACTAATATACCCAGCAAAACTTTCAATCATCTTAGACAGAGTGAACAAGACATTCCAAGACAAAACAAGATTTAAACAATACCTATCCACAAATCCACCCCTACAGAAAGCACTAGAAGAAAAATTACAACCTAAGGAAGTGAGATACACCCACAAAAACACAGGCAATAGATAACGCCACAGCAGTAAACCCAAAAGAAGAGAAGTACAAACAAACTACCACCAAAACCTAACAGGAATGAACAATCACTGGTCATTAATATCCCTTAATATCAATGGACTTAATTCACCCATAAAAAGACACAGGCTAACAGAATGGATATGAAAGCAGGACCCATCTTTCTGCTGCATACAAGAAACACACCTCAAATTCAAAGATAGACACTATCTCAGAATAAAAGGCTGGGAAAAGTCTTTCCAATCAAATGGACTTAAGAAGCAAGCTGGTGTAGCTATTATAATATCCAACAAAAGAGACTTCAAATGAAAATCAATCAAAAGAGATCAAGGAGGACATTACATACATACCACACAAAATATACACCAAGATGAGGTTCCAATTTTGAACAATTATGCCCCAAACACAAGGGTACCCACATATATGAAATAAACTTACTGAAGCATAAATCACACATAAAACTCCACACATTAATAGTGGGAGATTTCAACACCTCACTCTCATCACGGGATAGATCTGCAAAATAAAAACTTAACAGAGAAATAAAGGACTTAACTGATGTTATGACTCAAAAGGACTTAATCAATATCTACAGAACATTCCATCCTAACAAAAAAGAATATACCTTCTTCTCAGCACCCCATGGAACCTTCTCTAAAATCGACCACATACTTGGCCACAAAGCAAATCTCAACAGATACAAAAAATTTGGAAAATGTCCTGTTTTTTAATCAGACCACAGTGGTTTAAAGTTAGATTTCAACAACAACAAAAATTACAGAAAGTCTACAATCTCATAGAAACTGAATAATGCTTATCTGAATCACCAGTGAGTCAAGGAAGAAATAAAGAAAGAAATTAAAGACTTCCTGGACATCAATGAAAATGAATATACCACATACCCAAACATATGGGACACTATGAAAGCGGTGCTAAGAGGGAAATTCATAGCACTAAATGCCCACATAAAGAAGTTGGAGAAATCTCACACTAGTGACTTAATAGCACACCTGAAAGCTCTAGAACAAGAAGAAGCAAAGACACCCAGGAGGAATACACACCAGAAAATAATCAAATTGAGAGCTGAATTCAATAAAATAGAAACAAAGAGAACAATACAAAGAATCAATGAAACAAAGAGATGATTCTTTGAGAAAATCAACAAGATAGATAAGCCCTTACCCAAATGAACCAAAAGGCAGAGAGAGAACATCCAAATCAACCAAACCAGAAATGAAAAGTGAGACATAACAACAGACATGAGGAATTCCAGTGAATCATGAGGTCAGACTTCAAAAACCTGTACTCCACAAAATGGAAAATCTAAAAGAAATGGATAATTTTCTTTATAGGTACCACATACATAAGTTAAATCAAGACCAGATAAACTATTTAAATAGTCCAATAACCACTAAGGAAATAAAATCAGTCATTAAAAGTCTCCCAACCCCCCCCCAAAAAAAAAGCCCAGGACCAGATGGTTTCAATGCAGAATTCTACCAGAACATCAAAGAAGAGATAATACCAATACTCTCTAAATTGTTCCACACAATAGAAACAGAAGGAACATTACCAAACTCCTTCCAGGAGGCTACAATTGCCCTGATTCCCAAGCCAAAAAAAGATACAACAAAAAGAGAATTACAGACCAAACTCCCCATGAACATTGATGCAAAAATACTCACTAAAATATTGGCAAACAGACTCTAAGAACACATCAAAACAATTATCCAACATGATCAAGTAGGCTCCATGCCAGAGATGCAAGGGTGGTTCAATATATGAAAGTGTGTCAATGTAATACACCATATAAACAAAATGAAAGAAAAAAAAAACAACATGATCATCTCAATAGATGCTGAAAAGGTCTTTGACAAAATCCAACACCTGTTTATGATAAAGGTTCTAGAGAGATCAGGAATACAAGGTACATACCTAAACAAAATAAAGGCAAATTACAGCAAGCCAACAGCCAACATCAAATTAAATGGAGAGAAACTCAAAGCGACTCCACTAAAATCATGAACAAGATAAGGCTGTCCACTCTCCCCACACTTATTCAATAGAGTACTTGAAGTTCTAGCTAGAGCAATAAGACAACATAAGGAGATCAAGGCAATACAAATT
>CABHPP010103306.1:4061-17217 GCA_902168425.1 Peromyscus attwateri | reverse complement strand
TCAAGGATACAGCCAGCATTGGAGACACACGCCCTTAATCTCAATACCAACCATAGAAGACTTGGGAGGTCTGTACAGAGAGGCCGTGACGAGACAGCCACGTAGTTGGGTTTACAACCAATGAGAAGGAAGAACCAGAACTCTTTATAAGTCAAACGCACAGGAAGTAGCTCCCTTTTTCAGAGAGGTCTCTTGGCAGGAGAGTCTAGCTGGCGGAAAGTGGGTAAGGCTCCTAGCTCTGACCTCTTGGGCTTTCACCTTTACATTGGCTCTGTGTTTCTTATTTAATAAGGCGGTTGGTTACATCTACAAGAATTCTTTTTATATGTTGTTGGATTGGTTTGCTAGTCTTTTGTTGAGATTTTCAGCATTGAGATCTGTAACATATTTGGTCTGCACTATTTTTTTTCTTGCAGTGCCTTTTTCTGGCTTTGATATTGGGGTAATAAGTTAGGAATTACTCCTTCATCTTCTGCTTTGTTGGGAGAGTTTGGGAAATATTGATGTTAATTATTCTAAAAATGGCTTAAAGAATTCAACAGTGAAGCCATCTGATCCTGGGCTTTTCTTTGTTGGGAGACGTTTGATTCCAGATTCAATCTCCTTACTAGGTTTGGGTCTGTCCTAATAATTTTCTGTCACTGTGATAAAACATTGATGAAAAGCAAGTTAGGTTGGGAGTGAGCGTTTATTTCTCTCACACATCCCAATCACAGTCTATTACTGAGGGAAGTCAGAGCAGGAACTCAAGCAGAAGCGGAAGTAGAAGTAGAAGCAGAAGCAGAAAGAGAAGCAGAAGCATGGAGAAATGCTGTTTACTGGCTTGTTCCCCATTGTTTGCTTAGTTTACTTTCTTACACAACCTAAGACCACCTGTCCAGAGGAGGTATCATTCACAATGGGCTGGGCCCTCCCACATTAATCATTGATCAGAAAAATGCCCTATACACTTGCCCATATGTCAATCTAATGGGGCAATTCCTTAATTGAGGTTCTTCCTAGGTGACTCTAGATTGTGTTAAGTGTAGAAAAACTAACCAACATAGGGTCTCTAGATATTTTATATTATTTTCATTCTCCAAAATTTCATGAATGCATATAATGTATCTTGATCATATCTACCCCTCATTCCCTTTCCAGTTCTCCTCAGGGCACTCAATTTACATATTTTTCCTAGTTTCATGTCCTCTTTTTTATTTTAAACATGATTCTTTATTGATTATTTGGAAATTTCACATCATGCACCCCAATCCCATTCACTTCCCAGCCCCTCCATATCTGCCTCCACCCCTGCAACATGCCCCCCCAAATTAATTAAAAAAAACAAAACAAATAAACAAACAAAAAATCCACCTCACTCCTCCATCTTTCCAAAACTTCTTCATTCATCCTAGTGGCACTGGGAGCTGCGGTGTGTCATGCAGTATACCCCTTTATCCAATCAGCCCCACCTGCAAAATGTTCATTGCAATGAGTCATTGGTCTGGTTCAAGGCCTATGGTTTCTGGTACACCGTCATCACTGTGCCCTCACTGAAACTCCTCTTGGATATCCTGTTGTTGTTCTGAGACATGGAGAACCTGCAGTTATTGTTCTGCAGGACCAGTCCCTTTGAACACTCCAGCAGGTCATAGATGGGGCAGATGTTAGGGTGGGTCCATCCAAGGCCCAGGTTGTGGGTCTGGGTGGTAGTTGAGGTGGTCAGTCTGGGTCATTGGGACCAGACCTTCAGGTGAGGGATAGAGCCAGCTCTCCTAGGGCCATGCCATCGGGGCCAGCTCTCTCATACCTGTGGTGAAGGTGGGGCCATCTCTCCCAAGTTCTGGGGTAAGTTCTCCCATGGGGGTGGTGCCAGCTCTCCTGCTGCAGTGTCTAGTGAGGGGCAGGGACAGCTATCCCAGGGACAGGGCTGGCTCAGCACCGCCCTCAGATTTCAACACATATGGTCCCTATAACCCCCCTGTGGTAACACGAGGCATGAACATCAGTCCAGACCCTGGTTGCTGTAGGGCCATAGACCCAGACAGGGTCCCTGGCAGCAGCCCAGGCTCAGATGCTACCATGGCCCCAGGTGGCAGCGCTTGCTAGTCAGATCAGCATGGCCCCAGGTGGTAGCCCAGACCACTGGCATTGGCATTGCCTTTGATGGTATCATGAGCCACAGATATCAACATGGACCTTGGCTGTGGTAGGGCCATTGACCCAGACATGGCCCTTTGCAGCAGCCCTGGCCCAGACAACACCATGGCCCCAGTGGCAACATGGCCTTTGGACACCAACATGGCCACAGGATGCAGCCTAGACCCTGGGCATCCATGTGGCCTTTGGTGGCACCACAGACCACAGACATCACAGACTCTATCATGTCCTCTTTTTTAATAATTACTTATTTACTTAATATTTTAATATACTGAGTCCAATTAGTTGACCATACACACATGGGTATGGGGTCATACACTCAAGCATGAGCAACCTTCCAGTGGCCATACTTGTAAAGAAAGGTAACTCTTCCTCCCCTTGAAATCAACTGCCAATAGCACTTCAGCTGGGGTGGGGTCTTGGGAGTCCATCTCTTCTCCAAGCTGGAAATTTTAACTCTTGATCATGTGTGGGTCTTGTATCAGTAACCATGTCTGCTGTGACTTTATGTATTCAACAACCATGTCATGTCCAAAGGACGGCATTTCACAGCACAGTTCTCCATTCTCTATTTCTTACACTCTTTCTTCCCCCTCTTCTGTGGTGTTTTCTGAGCCTTTTCAGGAGGGGTTGATATAGATATCCCATTTGCACCTTAGTATTCCTAGGTACTTATTCTCAGCACTTTGAATGGTAATGTGTCTCTTCATTAAACAGTACCATAGCAATAAGAAGCTTCCCTGACCAAGATTAGGAGCAGCACAAATCTATGGACATAAATGTAAACATTTAGAAGTCAGTTTGATAACATGGTTATTTAGATAAACAGCATCAGTAGATTCTCCCTTAGGTCTTTATGACTTCCCTGGCTATAGATTTTGACCACATTTATATAGTACCAGTCATGAAATTCCTCCTGTGGAGTAAGGCTCCATTCCAATCAAGAGAACAGTTGGTAAGTCTCATAAACAGTTTTGCTATTATTATACCATTGGGCACATCTTGCCTGGTAGATAGTATTGCAGCATGCAGGGTTCAGTCCTGGGTAACACCACTTATTATTATTTTTTCTCCCCAGCAGCTTTCACAGTACCTTCCAGCATTATGAACCGAGGGAGACTTTCCTGGTCAGTCCAAGATTTACTTCTTTGTGTCCTGTAACCAAAATATGTGGTTTCTTCACCAATATTGTCTTGAAATCTAGTTATGGTTGGCAACCAATAGCAAAAGGAATAGCCTGTATTGTTTTAGGAGCCTCTGGATCTTCTCTGAGCAATATCTTATAGGGAAGTAACCTGTGTCTGGTATTGAGAATTTTATTAATAACACATGTCATCTAGGAGTAGCTATGTTCACTAATGTAGGGTACTTCAATTAAAATGCCTTCAAAATACTATTTTCAATTAACTTACAAACTAGTGGGATTTCATAAGGCATCTTCATATTTAAGTCTACTTTGATAGTTTGTATCTTCATAAATTTTTGTTTCCATTTCTACCTAGGTTGTCTAACTTATTAGCATACAGTGTCTTAGTTACTGTTCTATTGTTGTGAAGAGACATCATGACTAAGGCAGCTTATGAAAGAAAACATTTAACTGAGGGCTTACTTACAGATTCAGAGGGTTAGTCCATGAGCACCATGATAGGAAGCATGTCAATGGTCAGGCAGGCATGACACTGGAGCAGTAGCTGAGAGCTCACATCTGATCCAAAAGTTGCAGGCAGAGAGAGAGGGAGAGAGTTAGAAGCGGGGAGAGAGGTTGTACTGGCTGCTTTTGTGTATCAGCTTGACACAAGCTAGAGTCATCAGAGAGGAAGGAGTCTCAGTTGAGGAAATGTCTCTACAAAATCCAGCTGTGAGGCATTTTTCTCAATTAGTGATCAATACGAGAGAGCCCAGCCCATAGTGGGTGGTGCCATCCCTGGGCTGCTAGTCCTGGGTTCTGTAAGAAAGGAGGTTGAGCAAGTCAGGAGGAGCAAGTCAGCAAGCAGCATCCGTCTATGGCCTCTGCATCAGCTCCTGCCTCCAGGATCCTGCCCTATTTGAGTTCCTGTCCTGACTTCCTTCAATAGTGGATTGTGATGTGGAACTGTAAGCTGAAATAAACCTTTTCCTCCCCAGTTTGCTTTTTGTTCATGGTGTTTCATCACAGCAATAGAAACCCTAACTAAGACAGAGATTGAGCCTAGCAGTTGACTTTTTAAACCTCAAATCCCACCCCAGTGAAACAACTCCTCCAACAAGACCATACCTCTTAATACTTTCTAAACAGTCTACCATTCAGGAGCCAAACATTTAAATATATGTGCTTATGGTAGACATTTTACTCAATCACAATTCACTCCCTGCCCCCCACAGGCTTTTAGCCACATCAAAATACAAAATGCATTTAGTCCAACTTCAAAAGTCCCTATAGTCTTTTATAGTCTCAACACTGTTTAAAAGTTCAAAATCTCTTCTGAGACTCAAGGCAATTGCTTCCTGCTGTCTGGGGGGTGAGACAGTATCTCTGTGGGATCCTATGAAAACTAAAACAATGGTTATGTCTCATAGGAACTGGCTGTAATATTCATAGTCAGTCTCTGAGTTATGGGTAAAGCTTATTTGAAGTTCTGGCTAAAAGTGTAGTATGATGGACCATTTCAGCTAGCCATCTTGGCACCGTCCTGAAGAGTTTGCAGTCCAACCAATGCAAATTATCTAAAGCTGATAGTTACTGATTTAGTTTACAAGTAGATACAGTAATCTACCTTATTATCCTTTGTTTTACCTTGCCTGCCTAAGGTACCTGGTTGGTCTAATAAAAAGCTAAATAGCCAATAGCTAGGCAGTAGGGGGATAGACAAGGCTGTCAGACAGAGAGAATAAGTAGGAGGAGGAATCCAGGCTCAAGAGAGAATGAGGGAGGAAAGAGAGGGAGACACCAGGGGCCAGCCAGGCAGGCAGCCACCAGCCAGCCAGACATGGAGGAAGCAGGAAAAGTAGGACATACAGAATGAAAGATAAAAGCCCCAAGGCAAAACATAGATGAAGAGAAACAGGTTAAGTTAAGTTGTAAGAGCTAGTGGGACAAGCATAAGATAAGGCTGAGCATTCATAACTAATAATAAGTCTGCATGTCATAATTTGGGGGCTGGCAGTCCAAGAAAGCCTGCTACAGAAAGCAGCCACATTCTTTGCTAAAATATCACAAGAACTGTCTCTAGTATTCGTCACCCCTGAAACCTCTTGAGGTGGGTCTCCACGATCCACATTGTTTTCCATAGTATACTGTCTTCCAAGGTCCTACTAGGATGGCCCATTAAGCCCTGCTTACAGCATCCAAACTCTTACCTAATCCAAAGTCCTAAAGTCAAAAAGAGTAGCATGGTCAGGCCTATTATAGCAATACCCCACGCCCTGTTACCAACTTAGTTACTGTACTATTACTGTGAAAAGACAATATAACCAAGACAACTTATAAAAGAAAGCATTTAACTGGGGGCTTGCTTACAGTTTCAGAGGGTTAGTCCATAATCATCATGGTGGAGAGCATGGCAGTGGGCAGGAAGGCATGGCACTGGGGCAGTAGCTGAGAATTCATATCTGATCTGAAAGTTGCAGGCAGGAAGAGGGGGAGACTGAGCCTAGCTATTGGCTTTTTAAATGTCCAAGCTATCCCCCTAATGACATACCTCCTCCATTATTTAGATTATTTAAAGGTAGGTATAGAGGGAGAGAAGGTGGAAATAAATGATTGGTCTGATGTTAGGCAAGGGAGCATTTTGTCACTCGTGTGTGTGTGTGTGTGTGTGTGTGTGTGTGTGTGTGTAAATGGCCAAAATGCCTACAGAGGAAGATGGGATATGGTCCCTTATGAGTATGGAAAGGACTTCTAAAGATGGCAAGGGAAGCTGGGAAGTATAGTCCTTCAGCAGAAAACTATCATTGCTAACTTTGAGAGGATAAAAAAATGCAGGGCAGGGGTGTTATAGTTGTTTTCTGCTGAGAAGGGTTTTTGTTGGAGGGTCCATTGAGGAGAGGGCACTCTGTCATATAGCTGTGGGAGAGTCTTAATTTGATCAGCTGTGATGGATTAGGTGTCCTCTATTCCTGAAGAGACTTTGGAAATAACTATTAGTGGGTTGTAAGCAGTTGAGTTGGTTACAGAGTAAAACTGAGATTTTCCAGGAAGGTTGGGGGATAAGGAGGAATGGAGGTTGGACAGACAGAGTGAGCTGGTGAGAAAAAGCATAGAATTCAGAGTGACAGTGACTGGTCCCATTGCCAGGGCTGTTGAATCAAAATGAGGCAGCAGAAGTAGCAGGGACTTACAGAGCCTCAAAGGAAAGGAACAGGAGAAACTAGAAGACTAATAATGTAAAGGATTGTACCTGGCCTGGGATGAAAGGGATGAAGGTCCCTTTTAGCCAGAGTTTCTCTGTAGCATCTAAGCGGTCTTTATTTTGCACACGTATAAGGAACAAATGGAGCTGTTGTAGGGTGAGAGCTATTGGGAGAGCTTTTATGGAACATTTTGTTTTGGGTTTAAGGTGAAGTAAGTAAACATTCAGTAAATAAAACGTTTAAAAGACAAGGAAACAACATAGATATGAGGATAATAAAGAGGAAAGAGTGATTCAGGAGAGGAGCCAGAGTAGGAGGGAACTAGAAGGAATTTTTGCCTGGTCCCTGTCTCTAGGCTCCATCTCAAACCAGTTAGGATTTGTTGATGTGGACAGAAGCAGCATCATTTGTGGAGATGGCACAAGTTTCATTACAGTGGTCAGATCTAGTTCTTTTTAATCTTGGAGTACTGTAGCAGTCAAGAAGTTGATCTGGGCCGGGCGGTGGTGGCGCACGCCTTTAATCCCAGCACTCAGGAGGCAGAGGAGGCGGATCTCTGTGAGTTCGAGGCCAGCCTGGGCTACCAAGTGAGTTCCAGGAAAGGCGCAAAGCTACACAGAGAAACCCTGTCTCGAAAAACCTAAAAAAAAAAAGAAAAAAAAAAAAAGAAGTTGATCTGGTCCTGAAGGATGTTAAGCTGATTTGAGCTGGTGAGACAGAGAGGTTAAATGATGCAAAAAGGTCTTCAGTCCAGCTGTTTCAGTTCTGAGTCCTAAAACCAACGCCCAGAGTGGCAAGAAGAGGGGTGAGTTGACGGCGCATGGCCCATTAGTCCTCTTTTAGAGGTAACCCGAACTGATTTTAGGGGTTTAGGGGGGCTGATCTCTTGGTAACTGCTTCAAGACTGACAGAAGGGTGATGAAGAGAGCAGCAGTTAGAGTGCCTCAGAAGGGTCCATCCAAGGGGGCATGAGGAAACTTGACAGTTGACAAAGATCCAGAACAGCAGTCAGGAAGTAATAACTGTACAACTTTGTGGGGAACATCACAGGAGAAAAACTCTTACATCAAGATTAACATGAGTTAAGTGCAATTGTACAACTGGCTGGGACATGTACCAGAGCCCTATAGAAGGATAAGGTGACTGTAATTAGCTGTTTGTTTACATCAGACTCCTGCATAAGGGACAGGTACCTGGAAGCTTTGAAAAAGTAGTCAGTTAGAGTCAGCATCCAAGGAACGAATCTGAACAGAAAGTGTCTAAGTGGTATTCCTTGCTTCCACATATGATAAGCTTTGTATATTTTATTAAAATATTAACAATACCACCTATTATTTAATTAACAAAACCAGAGTATTTTAAATAAAACAAATTTTTGGTTAGAAACAATTTGATAAGGCAAAATTTTAAAAACTGGGTCCATTACCTTAAATGACCATATCCAGAATTTGAATACATGACTTAATATATATATTTTTGTTAGCATCAAATTGTTGTACCTATATTCCAAGACTATATAGTAAATATATTTTATATTGTCAGACTGTATAAAGAGACAATTTAATTCTGAGTTGTATTCCATCCGAAGAAATAATTTCCAATTAAAAAAAGTATAGTCTCAGAGACAGTGATGGCCTTGTCTAGAGTAAGTGATTTACTTTACAAAGTTTTCTAAAATTAGCCCTATTAACAGAGTCTTTAAAAAATTCTCTACAATGTTTTCATTCTATACCCTCAACCAACAGATGAAAGATGAAAGCAGCCAGTCATGTCACATATGTAATAAATAATGTAACATGGACTGATTTGACAAAGAAGGCTAAAGCCAACTCTTTACTCCTCCTGCTGATGGACAAATCTCTAGGTCACCACATTCTGACAGCAGTAAGCATGTTTCTTAACATCATTTTATAAAAATAAATGGTTGTTTAGAGGCGTAATTTGTAAGGCAAGATAGCCAAATTAAATGAACTTTTGGCTTCTGGAATTTCTTAGGAAACACCCACAAGCACCACTGGCAAAGCCCTTATACTCCTTGTAGGCTTCAAGGTGAGAGCACAGGCATTGGCCCTGGAGCTCTCAGTCTGCGTAGAGACTAGATTATTTTCTCAAAGCACCACAGGTGAGTTCAGGTTGGAGAGAACCTCCTTCATTTAAGTCATTTTCTAATCTAAAGGTTTGAGACATCACTTAATAGAATCATTTGTTGACTCTACAGATATAAAACCAGCTGTCAATGATAGCTCTTATTTTGTACAATTTTCCAAAGTTGTGAGTTTGATGACAGAGTGTCTGGTATCCTCCTGTAACAAGGGAACATGGGTAGTTAAGTAATTAGCTTTTACCCTGTAATTAGCTTTTAATAAGAGAAAGAATCAATGCCAGGGTAAAGGGCATGGCCAATTGAACTAGCATGCAGGTCCCATACCAGTTGGGTGAAGGCTTAGTTACAAGGTTCCCCTGTTCACAGCATCCTCTTATGTCACCACAGGAGACATTGAGGGTAGAGTAATGCTATTTGCCTCTCTGTTGTTTGAGACATTTAGGATGTGGGTGTAGACTCTGAGATCCTTCACTGGGTAAGAGAATCTACTTGCCCTGTTGTGTGAGATATGAGGAGTAATTTACCTTTAAGATAAAGAGGATTTTTTTTTCTGGTTTGGCTTACATGGCTGGAGATGGTCAGGCCTACGCAGCTAGAGGCAGAAGCATCAGACTTCTGGCAGGTCTTATTTCCCATGCATCCTTGTCCTGAAAAGAGGCTAGCATGCAGCTTACTATAGTAAAAAGCTTACCCCAGCTTACCCAAGAGAACTTGTGCTCTATCTAAGGGAACTGCTTGAGCTTAGGGGGTTTCCTGCAATGCAAGTATATTGAAATTTAACCCATTTTATTCAAGTATTCAGTCTTTTATAACCAATTTATATACAAGATTTTGAATATTATTTTACATTAAACTTTAAGTTTACTTCAAACTTGTTTTTTTTTTACTTGCTTTAGACTTAATATTGATGACATATACAGAATACAATGTGATGGGATATAAAAATTGGTCTCTCCCTCCACAATGGTGGTGAAGTCACATGGTATGCCCTTTCTTTAATCCCAGTAAAGATGGTGTCTGAGTCACATGGCTGCCAAGATGGTGGCAAGCCACATGGTTGTTATGTAATCTAAGGTGAGCATAGGTCATCAGCTAAGACAGCAGCAAGCCACATAGTACTCCAAGGTGAGCCCATCAGGCACACAATCTTTTCCTAAACAATAGTTGAATCCAAGTTACATACATGGTATGTAGTTATAGCAAATTAAAATTATCTATACATAGATTTTTAAAATCATACTCAATGAGTTTATAAATCCTAAAATACAGAAAGTTAAAGTTTCAATAAAAGCTTTAAAGATAGTAAACAAAACCAAGGAAAAGGAGGGGCATATTTAGAGTTAAACAAAACCAAAAAATGGAGTATGTGATAAGCAACAGCGATCCTTATTGTGAATAGTTTACTTTTTAGCTGTTTTTAAGCACATAGTATCTTTTCCTGTGTTGTTCTGTTTTGCTCTCCTTTTCCCTGTCACGGAGGTTAAGTGGACAGCCTGACTCAGGACAGAGACTTTTGAGGAAACTTGTAAACAAACATGCCTGGATCTAAAGCAAATGGGCCAAAATCCAACTCCAGATCTGCCTTCTCAGTGGAGTAGAACAGCATGAAACAATTTGTTCAGTATTATCTATACCCAAAAGATATTTAACCTCTGTAAGACTGAACCCAGTGATCTATATATCCATAACCAGTTGGTGTGTGTCTGCATATGGGAGCTCACAACCTGAAGTGCTTTTACCTCTTAGCTGTGAAAGATACAAGCAGGATTTTCCAGGTTTGGAGAGGCAGAAACATAAGTAGGCCCAAAACATAAGGCAAAACGGTGTAAGGCAAAAGAGTTCTATGAAGATACAAGTTCAGAGGCCCAGCAGAAAAGGTAGACATTCTAGTTCTAAATGTGGTGATAAACCAGAGCCTTGAGAAAGGTTTAAGGGAGTTAGGAGTTTTATGTGGGATGGGGCTCAACCATGCTGCCATTCCATCTTATGGATTATTTCTAATTCTGGTAACTGGAACATTCTCTACTTTTCTCAGTAAACTTTCTTGCTCAATCTAACCAAAAGCTAATTTATTTTGTGGTTATTTGAATGAGAATGCTCCCTGTAGGCTAATCTGTTCGAATGCTTGGTTCCTAGTTAGTGGAGCTATCTGAAAAGGATTAGGAAGTTGTGGCCTTGTTCAAAAGCCAATGCAAGGCCAAGTGGATCACAATGTAAGTTCTCAGGCACGTGCCTGACTACCTAGCACCATGTTTCCCACCATTATGGAAGTGGGATAATTGATTTTATATACTGTTTTTCTAGTCTATATTTTATTAATTTCCACTCAAATCTCCATTATTTTATACTTTTTTCTTGTTTCAGGTTTACTTATTTTTTTTTCCAGTTTCTTGAGACAAAAGGTCAGGTTATTGAGCTGATACTTTTTAAAAAAGATTTAAAAAATGTGTGTGTGTGTGTGTGTGTGTGTGTGTGTGTGTGTGTGTGTGTGAGAGAGAGAGAGAGAGAGAGAGAGAGAGAGAGATCTTTGTATGTATGAGCATGTATATATGGGTTCTTGAAGAGTCCACAGGGCGTCATATCCCTTGAACCTATAGTTGCAAATGGTTTTGACTACTGGATGTGGCTTGTGGGAACCAAACTAGGGTCCTTTGCAAGAACAACAATGTGGGAGCCCACAGTGACTCCAGCTTATGGCTTAATTCCATCTTGACTTAAGGCCAGGGAGTTCAAGCTTGTTTTTGCTCCTCAAGGCCAAATAACAGGATGCTTGGCTAAAGTAGTGGTTACTAGATGTTTTGAGAATTCAGGAGGTGTTTACTCTTGTTGGTTTCTTGAATCATGGTAAGGAAGTCTTTTGCCCCCCCTTGCTTTGGGTATAAAAAGACTATGAGAAATAAATTTGAGGCTGCTGAAGTATTCACTGAGAGCCCTCCCGATTCTATCTTCTGTCTCTTTCTTTCTTAATCCTCACTCCCCTATTCAGGTGCTGTTTGATAAGTTGGCTGGTCTCAACACAGCAAGGGCTTGTAACTGCTGCACCATCTCTCTAGCCCCCTTTCTTGTTGTTTTTTTTTTTCTTTTAAACAGGCACTCATCATTTAAAAATTTCCCTAAGCACTAATTTAGTAATGGCTTATAAATATTCATGTATTTTGTCTTCATTTACATTTTTAACTTTCAGTGTATTTCCTCTGTAGTTGAACTTTCAATTCTCCTGATTTGGCTGTCCAGTGGCTGGGATCGTAGGCCTTCTCTACCAGGTGTATGTTTTCTAACTCCCCTTTTTTACCCACTACATACATTGTTATACTATTTAATTTTCACAGATTTTTATTTTCATAATTTCCTTATTATTGATTTCTAACTCCATTCCATTGTGGTTAAAGAGTATACCTGATTCTATACCTTTCTTTTCTTTTTCTTCTTGCCAGTGTATGATCTAACATTGAGAATGTTCTACATGCACTTGAGAAGCATGTCTATTCTGCTACTCTTGAGTGGATTGTTGTGTAGATGTATTTGTAGGACTATTTGGTTCTTAGTGTTGTTCAAGTTTTTTATCTCATTGTTAACTTTTCTCTATGGTTCTGTTACTGAAAGTAATTATTGAAATCTCCAGTTAGTATTTTTGAATTGTCTATTGTATTTCTGTGACTTTTTGCTTCATGCATTTTGTTTTCTGTTCTTAGATGATTACATGTTCATAATTGTGATAGCTCCTGATGGTTAAATCCTTTCATCATTAGAAAGCATTGTTTATCCTGTAATGTTTTGTTTTAAAGTGTCTTTTGTCTGATACGTATATTGCCACTCTAGCTTTCTTAGGGTTGCAATTTATATCTTGTATCTTTTCTCATTTTTTTAAAACTTTCAGTCTATCTGTATATTTTTTTGAGACACATAGTTTAATACATAAATTTATTATTCTTACATTCTCAGGGTGAATGGAAATGAACTCATTGTCACACTCAGAAGTGGCCCAATCCTGGAGGCAATGGAGAAAGGGAGGATGGAAAGAGACCTATTTATGGTGATATTTTATTAGTGCTGAAATGTGATTTTATTTGTATGTTAATAAATAAAGTAGCCTGGGGATCAGAGCTAAGAGCAAACCATTTAGCAGAAGTCTGGCAGTGGTGGCACATGCCCTTAATCCGATCACATGGCAGGCAGAATCTCTGTGTGTTCAAGGACACAGCCAAGCGGTGACCTGAACCTTTAATCTCAGTACGAACCATAGAGACCTGGAGGTCTGTGTAGACAGGCAGTGACGAGGAGGTCTGTATAGACAGGCAGTGACGAGGAAGTCATGTGGTTGGGTTTAGAACCAGTGAGAAAGAACAGAAAGGCAATAAAAAGACAGGACACAGGAAGAAGGTCTCTCTCTCTCAGAGGAAGGACAGCAGCGAGCGGTAAGATAAGGTGGTCTTAGCTCTTGGCTGCTGCTCAATCTCTGGGCTTTTAACTCTTTATTTGGCTCTGTGTTTCTTATTTAATAAGACCGTTTAGAATTATATCTACACCTATTCTTTTTCAGTGATAAGAGGCTGGAGATGACACTCCTTTCTTTTCTCCCTCTGG